>PVLC010011482.1:0-46331 GCA_004027655.1 Graphiurus murinus
TGACTGTATGAAAAAGTAGAGAAAAGAAGGGAAGTTACTCAGCTAAGTTGATGAGACCCATTCTCAGATCAATGGGTGAGGGGATATTACCTCGAATAAAAATCAGACTACGGTGCTGCATGAAATCTAAGTTACCGACCACTCACACTAGTGGATATTGACATAAAACTACAAGTGACATACTGGCTGCTGTTCAGTCGTGTATGAAGAATGGGTGCGCAGCAGTGAAGTAGCGTTTAACCCGGGATTACATTGAGGGTCTGAATCAGAATGTTTACGATTGTAACCCATGGCATTCACAGATTACAGGGGGGAAAGCATCCTTTCAACTGATACGGGAACATTATACATCAAAGTCAACAATATATATTTTTTTCAGTGGTGGGGATTGAACCCAGGGCCAGCACATGGGAATTTTTTTTTTCCAGTGGAAGGCAAGTGCTCTACCACTGGGCTACCTCCCCCCCCCGGTCCAGTAATTTTTTTTTTTTTTAAGTCTTAAAAAGCACAGAATAAAAGAGATTTTTCCTTATCTTGGTCAAAAGGCATTCATCAGAAGCAAACACCATACTTCCTGTCTTAACTTTAAAAGCATTTCCATTAACGTCAGAAACAGGACACAGTCATTTATGATAATCACAATAATTCACCACAGAACAGGGTGTCCTGGCCAGTGCAGCAAGAAAGATAAGAATTTTAAGAACTGGAAAGGAAGATACAAAACCGTTGTCATTTCATATGTCTGAAGTCTGACACAGTCTTCTTGGGAGCAATATCAACATTACAAAAATAGCATTCCGTCACCAACAATAAGTAATTACAAAAAGTAATAGAACAAAGATGCCATTACTAATAAATCCATAAGCCAAAGTTAACAAGAAATAAATATAGCACAAGATAGATGAGACTTTGGTGGTGATAAGTATAATCATTAGACGAAACAAATTTTTAAAGACCCAAATAAACCAGCTGGGTGTGGCGGCACGTATCTGTAATCCCAGTACTTGGGAGGCTGAGACTGGAGGATCGTAGGTTCGAGGCCAGTCTTAGCAATTTTGCAAGATTCTATTTCAAAATAAAAAATACAAGGCTTAGGGTATAACTTGGAGGTAGAATGCCCCAGGTTAAATCCTCAGTGCCAAATAAATAAAATATGAATAATAGCAAGAAAAGAAAGTTTTTAACAACCAATTTTGTGTGTGTGTGTGTGTGTGTGTGTGTGTGTGTCTGTGTGTCTGTGTGTCTGTGTGTGGTGCTAGAGATTGAACCCAGGAACATCCTACCTCCAAGCCACACCCCCAGCCCTATCTTACTTTTTTATTTTGAAACAAGGTCTCATGTTTCAGACAGTCTCACTAAGTTGCTGAGGCTGGCTTTGAACCTGCAAACCTCCTGTCTCAGCCTTCCAAGTACTAAGATTACAGGCATGGGCCACCACGCACAGCTACAACCAAAAATTTAAAAATTTGAAACACCAATTACATATTCATAGAAGAATTCATATAAAATTTTATCACACAGAATTTATGGCCAGAATACATGAAGAATTCCTATAAATCACTAAGAAAAAAATACCAAGTAAATAAAGAAAAACATTTAAATTGTCAATTCACAGACAAGAAAAGCTACAGGGTATAAGTGTCTTTTCTATAAAACAGGTTGGTCAGATGGCAGCCATTTTAGCTTTTATAATTTTCAGTTTCCTAGAATCTTAAATTTCATTTCTTTGTCAAACCACAAAAGTCAAAACTTCCGCCTGGCCAGGCATGGTAGCACAAGTTTATAATCCCAGTACTTGGGAGGCTGAGACAGGGGGATCGCAGGTTCTGGCCAGCCTTGGCTACTTAGTGAGGCCTGTCGCAACTTAGTGAGACCCTGTTTCAAAATAAGGAATAAAAAATAGGGATGGAAGTGTGGTCAGCGGTAGAATATCCCTGGGTTCAGTCCCCAGTACCAAAAACAAAACAAACTTCCACCTGTCTTTTAACTAGCCAATGGTGCAGAATTGTGCATTTATTTACTTATTTGTTTTATTTTGCAGTACTGGGGATTGAACCTAGGGGCATTCTACCTCCAAGGTAAATCCCCAGCCCTATTTTTTTATTCTTTATTTTGAAACAGCGTCTCACTAAGTTGTGAAGGGCCTCACTAAGTAGCTGAAGCTGACTGCGAACCTGCAATCCTCCTGTCTCATCCTCCCAAGTACTGAGATTACAAGCGTGCACCACCACACCAGGCTCGAATTGTGCTTTAAATTAGCCAATCACACAGAGTTGTAAGTCCCAGCCCTCACCAATCAGGGCAGGGGCAGGATCATGTCAGGGATAAAACCTGAGCGGACTTCCTGCGCAGTGCGCTTGCTTACCAGACTTTCTGCTGATTGCCCCTTCTGCAGAAGTAAAAAGCTTTGCTTGCTGAGTGACTTGAACGTCTTGTTTTGATCGCTGATTCCCATTTCCCACAGGGTAAGTGTGGACACTGTATGGCTGCTGGGCCACGGGACTTGCAATCTCATGCCCCCACCCCCGCCCCGTAACGTAACCAGATGTTGTCACGGGTGTGGAGGAACTAGAACTCACGTGCAGGGTGCCATCCTAAGCAGTATGGAGAACAGTTTATCCCTATACCATAGGGTTGAGGTTGAGCGTGCCAACAACCCTGACATCTCTTCCCACTTCTGCAAACTCTCCCACATGTAAATAAAAATATCACCAAAGGAAAAAAAAAGTCAGAAAAAGAGCAAATGCTCATGTTCAGTGGAGCAGGTAAACACAGCATGTTCGTGCAAAAAAATGCAACTTCAAATGTCGGAGACCATGATGTAGGAAAGAGTTAAGAGCTCAGGGTCTAAGGTCTGTTCGCAGTCCACGTCTATCTCAAGTACACTCCATGCTGACGCCAAGAGTGCATGAAAGAACCATGTGCTGACCATGGACGGCAGGTGTACGCCTGAGAACTATGTGCTGGCCACAAAGTTAGTAGGATTTCATAAGGTTAATAGGTTTTCTTAAGGGTTAATGGAAATAGTCAATTGAATGGTAAACTTGGGCAGAAGTATGCAATATACTTTTATTTTTTATTATTTATTTATTTATTTATTTATTTATTTATTTATTTATTTGTGGTACTGGGGATTGAACTCAAGGGCATTCTACCTCCAAGCTATACCCCCAGCCCTATTTTTTTTTATTCTTTATTTTGAAACCGAGTCTCACTAAGTTGCAGAGTGCCTCACTAGGTAGCTGAGGCTGGCCTCGAACCCGGATCCTCAGGTGTCAGCCTCCGGAATGCTGGGATTACAAGCGTGCGCCACCACGCCCGGCTGCAATATACTTTTAGACAATAAGTTAGGTTAAATATTAACATATGGCTAAAGGGTTTTGGGAATAATGTGTTTTCTTAAAACAATGAGATTTTCTGTAAAAGTATGTTTTTGGTCTTTACGTGTGATGTTTTTCTCAAATGATCTTCCTTGTATGATTGTATAAAAACACCCTAAAAAATAAACTCAGTCCTTCAGTATTCACTGATAGCCCTCCCAAGGACATGGAGTCTTGACTCTTTAATCAATCCTCACTTTCTCCTCTCAGGACCCTCCGATTGTGCCGGCAACACCCTGGCATTCAAAGGCCCAAATCTAGATGCAGCGTTGGGAGCAAATCCCAAGACAATGTTGAACAACAAAAGCAAGTCCCAGAAGGAGCACGCCGCTCCACAGGGCAGTGGCCAGCAGTTCGCACCCGGGAGCTGAGGATCGTCCGGCATGGCCTCTGGAGAGCACCGGTGCCCAGGCCCGAGGGAGACGGCCTGAGGGGCTCACTGTCTCCAGCTCCGCACATAGACTCCCCGCAGGCTGCACACGGACCCCGCAGGGTCCTCAAACACAAGGTTGGCGCCCGTCACTGCTGCGGCCAGCCCCGCAGCCCAGCCACACCGCAGAGCATTTGAAACTGAACTTTGGAGTCTAAGCTTGCTTCATTGGCTGAAAGAGGCCCAAGTCCTCTCGCAGGAATGTTCTTTCAGAAGCGGCACCGGCCTCTGCAGGAGCGGATGTGACTGCGTCCTGGAGAGTCCTGTGCACCAAGTCCCTGCACTGGTAAACCGCACGGGCCTCTGCATCAGCACGGCGGGAAGTCAGAGGCCCGCAGCCAGGCTCACCGTGCCGGTTTCCTGAGGCTGGCGCTGCAAAGCACCACCACCTGGGAGGCTCGTGGCCACAGAACGCTGTTCTCTCGGCACCATCTCTAGGGGAGAGCTGTGCCAGGCCTCCGCCAGGGCGGTCTGGGGGCCGGCGCCGGGGCTCCTAACACCTGCCTTCACAGTGATGAGGTAGCTTAGAAGTGGAATGTGAGGTAGAAGGAGGTATCGGGAGAATTCATAAAAATATAGTTTTTAGCCTTTTTAAAAAAATCTGGAGAGTGTTAATCCAAAACTCCACCCCTTGGGAGTTTTTCCTTTGGTTCGGCCCAAGAGAGACGTACAGCCCAGCCCACCTGAGACATACCGTCAAATTCCGGAAGAGCCCAGCCCACCTAAAGCAGCACACACCTGGAAAGAGGAGGAGCCAGCTCTCACCTGGAGCTCAACCTATCGAATACTTGGAACCTGAGAGAGAGGGGCTGGAGATGAGGACCCCGCCCTCTCATATACCCCCTGGATTTTCCACATGTTCCCTCTCTCGGCGCTTGCTCGTGATCGGGGAAACATGCCCTAGGACTTGGTCGTGGGGGACCCCTGTCTCCCTTTTCCTTTTTTTCCTCTGCATCCAAGTTTTTCCTTCCCAGTTTTTTTCCTTAAATTAAACCTGCCAGATGTTGTAAAGGATATGTGTTAAAATTCTTTTCTTCACAATATCAAGAACCTGGATTTTATATTACCTTATTTTTGGGGTACATTCGGCACCCCATTACAACAGGACAGCTTCTCTTCCTAGGAGACTGCCAGTCACACCCTGATGGCCATCCTTACTTGAGGAGGTGCGGTCTAATGTCACTTTCATAGGAACTGGGAGTGAGCACTTGAACAGCCTTTGGACAATAGAATCCCATCACAATAAAGCCTAGTTCCGGTCCCTGGTTGCAGCCATTCCCTCTCCAGGGTGGGGGCAACTGCTCCTTGCCTGTTTTCTCTCCTTCACTTCCTTCCTTCTTTTCTTCCTTCCGTACTAGGGATCAAGCCCAGGGGCATTCTACCCCCAGCCTTTTTTTTTTAAATCTATTTTATTTTTTGGTACCGGGGATTGAACCCAGAGGAATTATACCTCCAAGCTACACCCCTAGTCTGATTTTTTTTTTTAATTTTTTATTTGGAAACAAGGTCTTACTAGGTTGCTGAGAGTCTCGCTAAGTTGCTGAGGCTGGCTTTGAACCTGCTATCCTCCTGTCTCAGCTTCCCATGTACTGGGATCACAGGTGTGCACCACTATGCCCGGCTCTCCTGTTTCTTTGCCTGGGCTGTCCTGTGCTAAAAATAACTTAGTGACCCAGACCAGCTGACCTCACCTGGTTCCAGGAAACCCACCCCTCCGATTTCACAAGCTCAGCTTCCCGCACTTTGCAGAGCCTCACGGGCTTTGCGGACCCCTTCCCTGTAAATGGCACCCCCACTCTGTCCTCTGCCAGCAGATGTCCTGATGAGATCTGGCTCCCCAAACCTCACCTGCCCTGGTTCCCCTCGGCATTTGACCTAACGAACACGTCTCTGTGGGGGTACCCTGTGACCTGCAACAGGTACGGTGAAGTTCCATCAGGAGTGGCTCTCTGACGGCCAGGAGGTACAGCAGGGACAGCCGTCATGTCTTTCTCTTGCAGGGCAGACAGCTTAGGAGTGTGTGGGAAGTAGCTTAAAGGTCACGTCTGAATTGCCTCTCTCGGTGAGACTGGGGAAGAGCCAGCAGGGATATGTGGTAAGAGGAGTAGATGATTACGGCTGTGTCACATCCTTAGCCTCCCGCCCGCTTGGCAGGAGCACTGGCCCTCTGCAGCATTTAGTGTTCCAGAAGGAGGAATGTACCTGCTTCCCAGAAGGACCCGTCCCCCTCCCATCCTGCAGCTGGGCTCCTCGCTGACCTTCCTCACAGCCTGGCTCAACGGGTCTAAGGGCTCCTCGAGCATCTCCTAAGTGATACCACGATTCTGAAGTGACGTTCATGGAGCCTATTTTCTTTTCAAAGAAGAAAATCAACCCCTTGTTCCAGCCACAGAGTCTGCAGCCGTCTCAGAAATCCTTGAGTGAGAATAATGCTTTTTAGAACTTTATTGCCCCTGCAAACATAATTCGAGAGACTGGCAGATGTGTTAGTCGCATTGCTTTTATACAGGAAAGGTGACGTGTGTGTGTGTGTGTGTGTGTGTGTGTGTGTGTGTATACTTTTAAAAACAAGATAAACTGGGTATGGTGGCAAATTCCTGTAATCCCAGTACTTGGGAGGCTGAGTCAGAAGGATCTCAGGTTCACAGCCAGCCTCAGCAATTTATCAAGGCCCTCTGCAACTTAGGGAGACCCTGTTTCAAAATAAAAAATCAAATAGGGCTGGGGTGTTTGTCAGAGGTAGAACATCCCTGAGTTCAATTCCTACTACCAGGAGAAAAGAAAAAGTAATAAGACAAGGGAGCGATAAGAATCTAAAGAAGGTCAGTTTATTCCCAGCTGCTCCACAGTATGCCCATGGCCAGGGCTTGCAAACTCCTGTAGCCAGATACTGGTCCTTCACTTAATTAAGTTGCTATCATAAACTCGAGTTAGAGCTTGTCACTCTGAGAAAGGAAGAGGATAAAAAAAGAAATTGCTTAGCAAACATGCTAAAGGTTTTGAAGATTACCTTAGTAAATCCACATGCTAAAGGTTTTGAAGGTGGCCTTAGTAAATCCACATAGCAGCCCCTCTACAGAGACCCAAGGGCTTGGCAGAAAGAAGTTCTGGATGAAACACTGCTGAAAAGTGACTGTCCACACAGCCAGATAGCATCAGGGTCACTTCTACTTGCCTGTGAGCTGTGTTTCTGGTTATCCGAATGATTGACAGCATCCCTAAAGACAGAAAACAATCTGTTGCCCTTAAACATCATATTTTATTGTGACCCATGGGCTACCTTCCTGCCCCAAGTCTCTTTGCTTATATCAATTCTTTGCAAACAAGTTAGGTTTTATTTTTATTATACACATATTTGTTGAAACAAAATGAATGTGTTGAATTCAACATGTTGATTCTGCCTTTCAAGGGTGCAATTAAGTCTAGACCCATAAGTGTATCATGATAGTCAAGATTAGAAACCAGATCAGGCTCCAAATCAGCTGCCTACAATGTCCCCTGATTTCCGCAGAAACAAGCGCTGCAAATCTTCCTGCTCTACGGAGCACTCCCATGCGTGATGTAGCCGCTTGGCATCTCCAGCCAAAGGCAAGGCGTTGCTGTTCTACTCTTTCTACTCTGCTTTTCTCTAAAATATCCATTTGTGATCTAAACCCACACTAATTGCTGCCCTGTAGTGTTCAGGTCTTCTCATTGTTCTTCACATCTCGAGGAAGGGGAATCAAACTTTGGGGCTCAGATTTTCACTTGGGCAGCATCCCGAGCAGAAAAGGATTTTCCTCCACAAAGCCCGTTGTTTTTTTTTTTCTCTCCAAGTAAGTTTTTTTTTTTTTTTTTAACTATGCCAGCCATTGTTTAGAATGTAAGAGTGCCTAATCCTCTGAGCAGAATCTGGCCTGACAGGCTCTCTTCCTTTTTACTTGACTGTAAGTTGATAATAAGAAATAGTTCTGACCCATAAAACTGATATAGTCACAAACCAAGTGGAGGTTCTCACCCTCCCCTGAAGGTGCTTCCTGAGGTTTCTGCACTTCTGGGACTGCACTTGAATTCCTTGACTTCACAGTCAGCACCATCTGCCATCATTCCCTACATAGCTTCAGACCCATGCAGATTGAGCCCCCCATTTCCTAGCTGTTTTTTACTCTAACACAGAATATAAATTTGAATACTAGATATAAGTGCTAAGCAATGTTTATGGATGTCTGTCAAGATGGAAAGATTTAGCAGAAACAACAGTGAATCAACATCCCCCAAAAGCCTGTGTCCTGTTCATTACTTAGATATAATTCTACAATCTTTCCTGGATTGAGCTTTAACTTCATCAGAAGTTCTGCTTGAATAAAATCTGAAAGATCAGACCCAAATCCAAACCATCTGATAACAACAGTTACTTGTTAGTAGTTATTAGTTCTGGGCTAATTGTCAGGGTTCATAGAACCCACTGGCACCGGCAGGTGCCCTGTGTAGGGGACCCCGCCAAACACACTCGCCCTAAAGATGGTAGAGAGCACTAAGTATTAAAGAAAACTAAGATACAACATCCCAGAATTGAAGTGATTGGAGTGTTGGGTGCGATGGGATACGATGCACTGCGGACTCTCTTGCTCAAAGCTGAGCTGATCTTTCCTACGTGTTGACGGATGTTCTTAATGCTCTAGAGCTCTACTACCCACCACGGTGGACAACAATCTCGCGTGCCTCTTTAAATTTAAATTAATGACTAAAAAGTATAGTTAGAAGCCCTTGATATTAGCCAATGGTTTATTTCACCCTTGGAAGATGTTATGGTTCGGCTATGGAATGTCCACCAGAAAAGCTCCTGCGTTGGTCACACAACAACGTTCATGAGGGCTCTAACCTCATCGCTGGATAAAGCCATTTCATGGCTTCATAGTTGGAATGGATTTACTGGGCAGTAACTAGAGGCATCCATGCCCATGACTGGAGGAAGTAGGTCATTGGGGAAGTGGCCTTGGGAATTGTATCTATCTCTTTCTCTCTTTCTCCCTCTCCCTCTCTCTGTCCCAGCTGCCATGAGCTGAGCCGTTTTCCTCTGCCACATATTGTTCCACCATGATATTTTTGCCTTGGAGTTGACCAACCATGGACTGAACCTCTGCAACTATGAGCCAAAATAATCTTTTCCTCCTCTAAGTTGATCTTGGCAAGTATTTTGGCCGCAGCGATGAAAAACTGACTTATAGGGAAGAGTAAAAGATCTTTGTCTCCATTGCTCTCTCTTAGATCTCTTTCTTACTTGGCTGGGGGTGTAGCTCAATGGTAGAGTGCACTCAGGTTCAATCCCCAGTACCACAGAAAGAAAAACAAACAAAAAATCCTGGCAACTATTCTCTCACCGTGTGGGGAAGTCTGAGATCAAGGTGTGTGGTCGTGCTCCCGCTGAAGGCTCTCAAGCAGATACGCCTCATCCTCCCTCCAGTCATGTCGAATTAGGACCCATCCTAATGACCTTGGTTAAATCTGAAAGACCATAACTGTAAAGAAGGTTGCATTCTAAGTACTTAGGGTTTGAACGTCCACGTGTCTCTTTGGGGAAACACAATTCAACCCATAACATCACTATTATTTCGGTTCTCTCGTACATTCATTTAAAGCCAATCTCTATCTGATAAGCACATTAACAAGGAAGTTCCGAGATCTATTTCATCTTTTATTTGGAAACAAGGTCTCGCTAAGTTGCTGAGGCTAGTGTCGAACCTGCCATCCTCCTGTCTCAGCCTCCCAAGTACTGGGATTACATGCGTGTGCCACCATGCCCGGCTACATCGCCTGCTTTCTGATGCCCAGAGCCAACTTTGACGGGTGTTCTGCCGCAACCAGCTTGCTAATGGAGCAACCTTCTAACGCAATCATCTTCTCCAATAACCTTTGCCAAAAATCAACGGAGTAACATAAGCCAGGTGCTAAACATCAAGACCCATCTTTATTCTGTAACTTGCAAAACCCCAGCGGGCCAGAGTTCGGACCAGGCCGGGTTGGGCGTTGAGTTTGTCAATCTTCCGCATGTAGGTGTGATTGGTGGAAGCTAGTTCGGGGGAGGGGCGAGCTCGGAACTATTGCGAGTTGGAAAGTCGCTTCCGGCGGCAACGCGGGGGCCGCTGGGAGCCCGGGAGGAGCGTCCAATGGCTGGGGCTCAGGCTGTGACGCGGGGGCGGCCGGGATACCAGAATAAGAATCCAATGGCTGTGATTCCGGCAGAGCGGCGCGGGGGCCGCTGGGATCCCGGAAGAAGCTCCCTAAAGCTAAGGTTCAGGCTGCGGCGCATGGGCCGCCGGGATACCAGGAAAAGGGCTCGATGGCTGTTTCCGGCCGCGGCGCAGGGGCCGCCGGGAACCCGGAAGGCGGCTGTCGGCTATGGGTCTTCGCTGTGTTGCAATCCCGACGTGCGGGCGAGGTAAGATCGATCTCCGGCTGTCCTGGGATGGCGACTCGTGCGGGGACCGGGGCGGCGGTCGCCGGCGTGGCCGTGGCGGCGCTGCTCTCGGCCGCGCTCGCGCTCTACTGGCCGTCGCTGGACGCAGGTAGCAGCCGCGATCCGCTCCTAGCGGGCAGAAGATGCCCGGGAACTGGGTAGCAGTGCGGGGCTGACTCGGCTCGGGCGAGCGGCGCTAGGGAGCGGGCCAGCTGGCATCTGCAGGAGGACGGTTTGCCCCGCTCCCGGGCTCCGCACACACACAAAATTAAATGTCATTCTTTTTTTTTTTTTTCTCCCTGGTACTGGAGATTGAACCCAGGGATGTTCTACCTCTGAGCTACATCTCCAGCCCTATTTTTAAATTCTTTATTGTGCCACAGGGCCTCACTAAGTAGCTGAGGCTGGCCGCGAACCAGCGATCCTCCTGTCTCAGCCTCCCAAGTACTGAGATTACAAGCGTGGGCCACCACGCCCAGACATTCTTCTTGAGAGCACTTTTTTTTTTTCCCCCCCAACCCCTAAATGGTTTTAGAGGGCATTTGGGAAAATTTTACTTTTATTTCGATTGATAGATTGAATAATTTGGCTGAAGGAAAATTTGTTTTACCTTCAAATGACAGCATTTTGGTGAATTTCACATTGGTGGTTTGGTCTTACTGTGACAGCTTCCCATACACACACACCCTCTCTGAGCCTCAGTTTCCTTATCTGTAAAAGAAAAGAGAAACTATGTTATTGAGAGAGTGACCCGCTGTTGTTATTGAGGAGAGAGTAAACCTCTGTGCCTTCGACTTTGGCATTCACTGAGCACCTCCTTCATCAGGTCTGTTGGAGGCCGCTGGGTGGGCATCCCACGTGGAGGCACTGGCTTTCTTCAGCTGGGATGGAAGCAGAGCCCCACACTGTGCAGGCATAGGGATTCTCCACCTGTTCAAACAGGAAATCTCCAGCCTCTGTCTTCCCACAGAGGGTCAGTGTGCTGGAAAGCTTTTGTTACTTCATGTGTAATAATAGTTGCTTTGCCTTTGGTTATCACTGTGAATCTTTTAAATTATATAACAAATAGCTTTGAAATAAGCTATTAAGTTACAATTATGCTTTTAAACCAATTATAATTGCATAGTGCTTTTAAAATACTTCCAGAATGCCTACATTTGAGAGCTACTTTTCTCATGTGCAAATTTTTAGATAATTCTGTTTTCAGAGCATGCTCTCTATCCTCAAGGATTCCTGGACCTGGCCCTTACAGTGTCACAGTTTGTTTGTTTGTTTTACAGTTTTTAAATTAATTAATTAATTTATTTATTTGCAGTACTGAGGATTGAACCCAGGGGCATTCTACCTCTGAGCTACACCCCTAGCCCTATTCTATTTTTTATTTTGAAACACAGTCTCACTAAGTTGCAGAAGGCCTCACTAAATAACTGAGGCTGGCCCGGAACCTGCTGTCTCAGCCTCCCAGGTCTGGGATTACAAGTGTGTGCCATCACACCTGGCTTACAATGTCACATTTCATATACTGGGGATCTGACAAGGTCTTATTTGGGGGGCATAGGGTCTCGCTGTATTACCCAGGCTGGGCTTGAACTCCTAGGCCCACTTGGTCTCCCTGCCTCCCAAATGCTGGGTCTACAGGCACAACCAGGATGCCTAGCTGCCGACAGTCTTAAATGTGGCGGCCCATCAGAGCAGGGAGAAGCGATTTTTTGCATTCCTGGTGGTCAAGTTGCTGTGAAGGTGACTCCACGTGCACCAACTGTATGAGGGAAAGTCTGGCTCAGAACAGGACTTCCCCCATGCTCACATTCCGGGTACTGTAAAGATTGCTCTGTGAATGTAATCGGTTTTACATAATCAGCAGATACATTTTTGGCTTATGATAAATGAGACTTAAAAAATTAAAATGCTTTACCTTACGATAGAAAAATCTCCCATAGAAAGTGGCCCAAATACTTGCACCTTGTGCTTGAGCCCCTAAGTATCTTAAGAAAGCATTCCTTGATGTGAAGGGAGAAGGTCGCATACCCTCGTTATCTGAGTGACAGCAGAAGCTATTATTTGCTTTAAGACTTTGGGCCTTAAGCATGTGGGCACTCAGCCTAGCTCGTGTCCCTGTTCTCAACTGCAAAAATCCGAAAGGTGCTGCTGTGCCGATGGAGCTCTGGCAGGGCTAAGGTTTCTCCATGAGTATGGATGTGGACAGAATGGCAGAGGAGAGGATTCAGCTAGACCGGGTGGAGCACAGGCACTTTCCTAGCTCCTGGAGGCTCCAGGTACTGCCGAGTGGGAACTGTGCTGCCCGTCTCCCCTATGGTCTCGCCCTGGGAGTGTGTGGACGGCATTCCTGCGCTGTGTTAGCAGCTCCTTCCCTCCTCTGGATGCCTCCTCTGTACTGGATACAGCTGTGTTTTGTGCCACATCCAATTTGGTAATGTGCGGGCTAATCCTGCCCCTGTAAGAGACATTTGGCACCCTCTGTCGCGGTGGGGTGTGTTTCTGTGTGTGCATGCTCTGCTGCCTGTGGAGACCAGGGCTGCTGCTCAGCATCTTATGAAGGGCAGAACAGCCCACAGCAAACACAAGCGCTGATTCCTGTCTAGAAATGTCTCGGTGGAGACTGGTACCTTTCCTTTCTCTTTTTTTTTTTTTTTTGTGGTGGTAGTACTGCAGCCATGTCACTGGGAGCAAAAGGCTGCTCATGGTGACAGACTTCCTGGAGCAGAGAGAGCAGTCGCTGTCCTTTGCCAAGCCTAGTGGGGCTTTCCCCGTTGGAGGTTCACAGGGGTCCTCTACCCATCTTCATGTCGTGTGGGTTTGGAAGTTGCTGGAAGGTAGCCGGATTGATGGTGATTAATAGTATCTGAGCATCTGACACATTAGCTAAGGCAGTTGCATCTACTTGTTAGAATATAAGACAGGAGGATGGCAGGTTCGAGGCCAGTCTCAGCAACTTAGCAAGACTATTTCAAAATAAAAAAAATAGAACAGGCTGGGATGTACTTTGGAGGTAGAATGCCTTTGGGCTCAATCCAAGAAAGAAAGAATACAAGACCTGAATATTTTTGTTGAGTAAAAAGTGAAACTGAAAGAATCAAAAGACAGCTGTTTGCCCATGAAGAGCTGAGTCGGCTTTTGGCCTTCAGTGGGACTTGTGAAACACTGGTTTTTTTCTCAGCTGCCGGGATAATTGGAAGGATAAAAACATTGAATGTCTTGTTTGAGAACATATTTGTATTTGCAGAGATCCTTTAATTCTAGAGAGAATATATGCTTTATTATCTATTCATGCATGGGGCTCTACAGAATATATCAGCCTCTTTCACAGCTGAGCTGTTTTAAAAACTAAGGCACAATGTCCATTGGCAGGAAGCTTTTCAAGAAAGGCCGGTTAAAACATACAGCTATTCAGAGACAGCTCCAAGTGCTGAGGTTCAACTCTGAACCAGCTTAAGACGTGTGCTCTAATAGAATACTGTGCTCGGCTGTTGCGCATCCCGGCGAGTGTTGAACACACATGGGGAAACATGGTGGGCCTCTAAGACTTGCGAACATAACAGCAGTGAAGAGAACAGACCCTGAAAAACAAGGACAGTTGAACTGTGATCGCTTCTGAAGTGATAACGCATTGTTCTTAGCAGGTAAAACTTTTTGGAAGATTAGGTAGTCCCGCAAAATGTCTGGTACATTTCAAAAATAAACTTAGTGTATATACCATGTTAGTATAATTAAGCTTTTGAACATCATTTGCCTACAAAAATAAATAGTGAAACCTTTGGCTAGGAACCTGCCGCGCTCATCTTAAGTCAGCTTGGGAAAGTGTCTTGCAGGCGGGCTCTGATACTTGTGTGTATGGATAGGTACTTGCCCTTCTGAGTGATTCCATTTTCTTGTTTTTCAGTTGTACAAAGAACATTTTCACTACGTAACGTGCATTTGAAAAAGGATATGGAAAATACTCTTCAGTTGGTGAAAAATATCATACCTGCTCTAACGGCCAAGAAGCACAAAGGGCAAGATGGAAGAATAGGCGTGGTTGGAGGCTGTCAGGAGTAAGTGTGCCGTGAGATGCTGCGTGTGCAAAGGTCCATCCTGCCTGCCTGCTTACCTGTCCGCCAGCCGTCTGTCTGTCTGATAATCATTTCCAGAGAAATCTGACAGGATTTTTCAGCGATCAACTCTCTGATTAAATAGGGGAAATGTCTAAGGCGCCCAGTTGATTTGTGCAGTGCAGTGTGTCATTGTTACTGTTTGCTTATAGTGGGGATTTACAACTATTCTTTCCCATCTTATTCTTGTCTGTATTTACATGTCTTGATGCTATAAGCTTGTCTTCTTTTGTGTGTATGTGGTACTGAGGATTGAACCCAGGGGTGCCCAACCTCTGAGCCATATCCCCAGCCCTTTTTTTTTTTTTTTTTTGAAATGGTCTTGCTAAGTTGCTGAGGCTGCCCTTGAACCTGCGATCCTCCTGTCTCAGCCTTTAAAGTGCTGAATTACAAGCGTGCACTACCATGCCCAGCTTATTTTTTATTTAGAAATAGGGTTTCACTAAGTTACCCCATGTTGGCCTTGAACCTGCGATCCTTTTTTCTCAGACCCCCAAGTATTGGTATTACAGATGTGCGCCACCACACCCAGCTAGTGAATGCTCTTTTTTTGTGTGCGTATGGTTTTGGAGACTGAACCCCAGAGCATTCTACCTCTGAGCTACATCCCCAGCCCCGTTTTTATTTTTTATTTGGAAACGGTCTCACTAAGTTGCTGAGAACCTAAGTTGCTGACGTTGGCGGAGAACCTGCGCTCCTCTTGTCTCAGCCTCCTGAGTGTGGGGATAAGCCTGCCCTTGAGTTTCTGAGTTTGGCTGATCTCACTTGTATATTCCTCAGTTCCATCCATTTTCCTGCAAATGACATAATTTTGTTCTTTATGGCTGAGTGTATTTTCTCTGCTTGCTCCTGGCTTCCTTGGTCAGGGTATTGGGATTCCTGGTGAGAGGGAGAGGGGCCCCCTGGTGGTGGAAGACAGCACTTTCTTCTATGTGGCCCAGCAGGTGGGGGACACGGGACTCTGGGACAGCTGACAACTCTCAGGCACAGAAGGGTGGCCCTTCTGCCTTTCGGACCCTGGCTCAAGGGACTGCTCTCCTGACAGTGGGGCTGGAGGCACCCTGCATGGCTCCCCAAGCCTCCTCTTAGGACCAGCAGGGTCGGCCAGGCCCTCGTACCCTTCGCCCCAGGACAGAATTGATGGAGCTGCGTGTTACTCCCGAGAGGCCCTCTTGCTCTGTGCTTTGGGAAGAATTGGCTGTCAGCTCTCTTCTCAGATAAGTGGAGTCATATAGCTCTGTAGGGTAGCGTTCCCCTAAACCGCGTCAGCCTTAGAGACTAACCCTTAAAAGAAGAAACATCTCTATTCTGACTAGAAAAGTAAAATGTGCTTGTTGTGGAGAGCTGTGTAAAGTGGAAGTCCTGTAGTGTCCTATTGCAGCACTTCGCTGAGCACGCAGCGGTGTTCTCCGGCCCAGGGCCATGTTGCAGGCAGTTTGGTCCAGTCCTCTCGCCCCACGCTTTGTCCTGGAACTCTCTCGCGCTGATTCACACAGGCCCCTTCTCCACAAGTGTGTGTGCCGTCCTCTCTGCCAGGATGGCCGTGATCATTTGACTGGCTTCCGGTTGATGAACAGGCAGTTACCCCTGTCCTCCCTCGTTAACCGTGTGGCTGTGGACATCCCTGCATGCGTATGTCCTGTGTGCCCGTCAGTTACTTCCGAAGGGTCACTCCTAGAACTTTAGCTGTATCAGAGTGCTTTTTTTTTTTTTTTCAGATTTTTTACTCATGTATTGTAATTGTTCATGAGAGTGAGACTCATAGAATACATTCACGTGGGTGTGTAGCATTGTTCAGAGCGCGTGTGCAAGGCTGCTGACCTCCCTGGCCTCCGCCGCAGGGGCACGCCTGTGCACTGCCGTGGCCTTCCTGCTTTAGTGTATCCGACTACCGAGGCTCCTCTTGGTGCCTCGGGGACCAAGGGGAGGTTGAGTGCTTGTCCTGTCTTTTGCGATTTTGGGCACTTTTCGGTACGCCACTTTGGACGGAAAGGTTGTGTTTGGGAAGGGACTGGCCCTCTGTCCTGTGTGCTCAGCTTTTGTCCCTGTTCGTTTCGCTGCTTGAGATGGACATGCCGGGGGCGGCTGCCGCACTGATGCCGAGGCAAAGCTCTTCCTTTCTGTGCTTGAAGTGACGTCAGCTAGTCGCTCGGCTGGCTCTCGCACCCAGGCTGAGAGCGTCCTCGGAGTGTCTGCTGGGCTTCATGTCTGTCACAGGTGCCCTGGCGGGCGCAGCAGCTTATGGGGAGCAGGGTCCCCCCATTCTGGGCCTGGTGTCCTCCTGACTGCCCCGAGCTGGTGCTCGCCTCTGCCGTCTCTCTGGCAGAAGCCTGCAGCCGGCGCTACCACCTCAGGCAGGCACAGAGACCGTAGTCACTGAGCCAGCACGTGGCTTCCGGAGGTGGTGCGAAGCTGGTGCAGGAGAGTTGGCTTGTGTGTGTGTGTGTGTGTGTGTGTGTGTGTGTGTACGTGTACTCAGCAACTGCTAGGTGTGGGGTGTGTGCTATGTGCCCCATGTCTGTGTCATTGATTGATAACTCAGACCTGTTCAGTTATTGTCTTTTTTTTTTTTTTAATTGACAACCTGTAACTTATTGGTAAAGTTGTGCTCACCTCACAGAAGTTTTTGACTCAAATATTTTCTTTTTAGATATACAGGAGCTCCATATTTTGCAGCAATCTCAGCTCTCAAAGTGGTATGTTTACCTAAAACTTCTATATTTGGGTTTTCTTTGGGGTAAAGAGTTGTATTATTTAAATATGACAAGTGCCAGCTGGGCGTGGTCGTGCACACCTGTCATCTCAGTACTTGGGGGACTGAGACGTGAGGATTGCAGGTTCAAGGACAGCCTCAGCAAGTAGCAAGACAGCAACCCAGCAAGACCCTGTTTCAGAACAAAAAATAAAATTAGGCTGGGATATACCTTAGAGGTAGAATGTCCCTGGGTTCGATCCTCAGTACTACAAAAAATAAATAAATACAACTAAAGCCAATGTTTCTTTTTGCAGTATGCCCGGCTAAAGCCAATGTTTTTGTATAGAAATCTAAATAACATCTTAGGGTAATCACGAGTAATAGGAACACCTTTAAATCTACCCTGACTTCTTGTGAATTGAAACCCACTTTTTCTTAACTGAAGTTTTGTTCATATTGTACCCCACCAAAATGATTCTGGGGTGCGTTACAGGCTCCAGCGTAAGCAGTCGATCAGTGCCTTTGAAACGGCCGTCTCCCACGCACTGGCCCAGCGGCCCAGTTGAGCCTCATCGAGGAGTGCTGAGCTGGTGTGGTTGGCGGTGTGCTCTGCCCTGCCCCCAGGTGGCAGGAGAAGTCTGCCTGTGTCTCCAGGCATCGTCTTCTGCCACCTGTCTTTCCGGAGCACCTGGCTGTGGTCTAAATGTGCAGTTGCAGTCGCTCCGTCTTTCTGTGCAGTCGGTACCGAGTGTGGGCGGCTGGACCCCGCGTGTCCGGAGGCGAGCGGTGGTGCGTGTTCGGTGCGCCCTGCTCTAAGCTGCTCTTGCCTTGTTTCCAGGGCGCAGATCTGTCTCACGTGTTCTGTGCCAGGGAGGCTGCGCCTGTGATTAAGTCCTACAGCCCGGAGCTGATCGTGCACCCGGTCCTGTGAGTCTGGGCGCGTGGGTCTGTTTCTCGCAGCAGCTCTGTCTCCTTAGCCCTGAGCATCCTCACGCCACCAGAGTTAAGTGTCTGTCGTGTTGTCAGGAGCAAGAGAACTGTGGTGTGCTCAGCGAGCGCCTCGCTCTGTGGTCAGGGACGAGGGAGGTGACCGGGGCGCAGCGCCGTTGGCGAGGCCGGGCTGGCCCGTTGGGTGTGGCTGAGGTGCCGCAGTCCAGGGGAGGGCCATGTGCAGGGTCCCCTCAGGCAGTCACAAGACCCTTTACTTGTCCAGCAGATGCTTCTGGTGCCGCGTGTTCTGGGTGCCTGTTCGGGGTGGGGTCACTCTTTGAGCTTTGCTCCACAGTGGAAATGGCCTCTGCACCGTCCTGGATGGTGCCACGAGCGCTGGGATTTAGCCGGTGGGCTCAGACACGGTCTTTCTGTGTGCTGATACCTGCTGCACGGGGCAGCACTGTTCTGGAGATGGACATCAGGGGGCAAGAGAACAGGGACAGGGGACGGCATGGGGACTGCAGAGTGACATTCTGGCCAAGCCCACAGACCGGGCAGAAGCTGTGTTGGGGAGCACTGTGTGGGTGGCAGGAGGGGCCCAGGGCCAGCCTAAGGGTGGGCAGAGGCTCCCCGGGTGCTGCTGGGAACAGGCTCTTGGGGGAACGCCAGCTTCTTAATTCTGATAATCCAGAGTATGGCTCTGTGAGACGTTAACTTTCTGGGCTGTCTTTGCATATTTTCTCTAAATATAAATTATTTTTTTAACATAAAATGCTTTAAAACAAATAAATGAAAATTTTAAGCAAACCATCCTGCCCCTTTCCTTCCTTAGCGACAGCCCGAATGCCGTTCAGGAGGTGGAGAAGTGGCTGCCACGACTGCACGCCCTCGTGGTGGGGCCCGGCCTGGGCAGGGACGGCGGCCTCCTGGACCACGTCAAGGTGATGGTGCCGGGTCGGTAGACACGCTTGCACACCTGTCGTCGGGGCAGAAGCAACTCCCTCCTGTTGTCAGCCTGCCCCCGGCTCCTCTTGGAGCAGTGCCGATGGGAAGCGTGGTGTGCGGGGCGGAGGGGAGCGAGGCCGGCGGCAGGTGCGCTGGGCTTTTGAACAAGACTGGACGCTGTAGACACTGGAGGGCTCACCCTGCGCAGCGAGAGGGGCTGGGCGAGAGGCTGCCATGAGCCGTGCAGGCCGGGGAGTGGGGGCTCGGCGTCAGGGCCTTCTCCTGTGGCCCGGAGCAGGCGTCCCGCCCCTCGGGTCTGTTCCTGCCCTGGGAAGGGGCAGCTGCCCCACTAGGTGCTACACTTCACAATGGCTGTGTGCAGGGCCCAGTTAGGTACGCTCAAGGTCACTGTTGTGGATGTCCTGAGCCGGGGCCAGCCGCTGTGCGTGAGGGTGGAGACCCCCAGGGCCTTCTGCTGGCCAGAGCTCGGGTACTCGTGTCTTAGCTGGGTGCGTCTCCTTCCTTCATTGAGGTCCTTGTCAGGTCTGGAGGAGCTTTGCTGTATTATTTCATGAAGGCTCTGCTTAGTGCTCTTAAATTCCTCTCCAGGGATGACTGGCTTCTTACTCGGCGTGCTTTCTCCTCTGGCAGGGCATCCTGGAAGCATCCAAGGCCAGGGACATCCCCGTCGTCATTGATGCGGTGAGTGGCCCGTCCTCTTGAGCACGGTGAGCCCAGGGCCCCGAGGCCGGGCAGTGACAGCACAACCTGTTCTGCACAGGACGGCCTGTGGCTGGTCGCTCAGCAGCCGGGCCTCGTCCAAGGTTACCAGAAAGCCGTTCTCACTCCCAACCACATGGAGTTCAGCCGGCTCTACGAGTCTGTGGTGAGTTAGGGGCCTCCTACAATGGGAGGCAGGGTGGGGGACAGGCTCTGTGCCCCTGCATCCCATTGGCCCAGCTCTGCAGGACATACTTGGATGTGACAGAGGGTGTGTTCCTCACAAGTTCTCACGGCAGACGCCACGTGCTAATGTGAGCACCATGCCTCTGACAATTGATGGTGCACCTTTGACGGGTGTGTGAGGTGGGGAGCCCCGGGATGGGTGAACTCTCGGTCAGCCAGCCCTGGGTGAACGAACTCTCGGTCAGCCAGCCCCACTGTGCACCGGGGCAGGTCACGCCTCCCTCAACAGGCCTTCAGCAGGTCCCTGGTGACCGAGGCTCACAGCAGCGGGGATGGTTGTACGTGGTGCCGTGCACAGTGGGCCTTCTGCGTGTCTGGGAAGACATGGTTTTATCTGGTTGTCCTGTTGTCGCAGCTCAGAGGTCCTGTGGACAGCAGTGACCCCCATGGGTCAGTCCTGAGGCTCAGCCAGGCCCTGGGGAACGTGACAGTGGTCCAGAAGGGAGCACGCGACCTGATCTCGGACGGCCAGCAGGGTGAGTGGGGCCGCGTGGCGAGCCCTGGACGTCCTTGCGTTGTCACTCACTGTTGTGCACGGGAGTGGGAAGGCCACCAGAGCGTGCTTCAGGCTCAACTCTGTGGTAGACACGCGTTGCCTAGCGTTCCAGAAAGGACTTTTGTTCTGATTTGTAAAAATGACAGGAAGGAAACCTCTGATCCACAGTAGTAGTGGAAGGTCGGCGCCAAGGATGGAGTCCCAGGGAGCCTGAGGGCAGTTGGGCAGGAGCGGCGGGGAGGCGGGGACCAGGGCCCGGGAGAAGTCTCCCTCTCAGGGACTGTTAGCGAGGTGCGCTCTTGGGATCAGGGTGAGAGCCCTGGATTGGGTAGGTGTGCACACATGCACACTCACACTCAAAGCCAGGACAGGAAGAACGCAGAAGGAATGTCCTCAGAGGGCTCCAGGACCTTGGAAAGGAGGGCTGTCAAAGAATTGGATTTTCAAAACAAAGCGTGGTGGCGCACGCTTGTAATCCCAGCATTTGGGAAGCTGAGACCGAAGGATCCGGGTTCGAGGCCAGCCTCAGCTACCTAATGAGGCACTCCGCAACTTAGTGAGACCCTGTTTCAAAAATGAAGAATAAAAAATAGGGCTGGGGGTATAGCTGGGAGGTAGAATGCCCCTGAGTTCAATCCCTAGTACCGCAAAAAAAAAAAAAAAAATTTCCTAAGAAAAGGGAATTTAACATGTATAGGCATAAGTAAAATTACAGCGGTTAACAGAGGTGCTCTTTGAAGTGCACTTTGACCCCCGTGTTCTCACTGCTCCTCTCAGAGCTCGTCTGAGTGGCCTGAGAGTTGCGACTGTCCCCACAACCTGCCCTCTTGGCCAGGTGGCTCCAGGCTGCTTGACCTCCAGGGCCTCCGTTTCCTCCTCTGAGGCAGGCCGCGAGGCTCCCTGTTAGAACTCGGGCCCGGTGCTGCTGTCCGCTCACGTCGCTCTGCCCTGCCGTGTTCCGCAGTGCTCGAGTGCAGCCAGGAAGGCAGCAGCCGCAGGTGCGGCGGGCAAGGAGACCTCCTGTCGGGCTCCCTGGGCGTCATGGCGCACTGGGCCCTCCTCGCTGGACCTGAGAAAGCAAACGGGTACGGCCCTGTCTTTTTCTTTTGCCCGGCTTAGAAATTGCTTCACCTTGTCAGTTTCAGTACCGTGCACATTTAATTCCTTGAGACGTTCCAGATGGTCTGTCAGTGGTACGTGGCAGACCTCCCGTGGCAGAGGGGAGCCCGGGCCTGGGCCTGAACCCCACCAGTGGCTGCAGACGGGGCCCAGGGCACCGGTGGGCTCCAGAGCTCTGGCGAATTCTGCCGAGCAGCCGAGGTGGAGAGCACTGTTGTAGAAAGAGTTCAATGGTGGCCTCTGTAAAACAAAACGGGGGGCGAGAAGGCTCACCGGCTGAGGGCAGCCCCTGGAGACGCTTGTCCTTGTCGACCTGAGACGGCAGGCAGTTCCCACACCTCAGTGAGCCTCACTCTCTTCGGGGCACCAGCCTAGTGACCGGTGGTTACCGCTGTGCATGCTGGGTGTGGGACGGCCAGCTCTGAGGGCCCATTGCCACCTGGTGGGACAGTGCTGGGCTGGGAACGTCTCCACACCTGCACAGGAACACCTGGGCATGGACTTGAACTCTGCTCCTCCCACCCAGGCTGAGCCTGCACTCAGACCTGAGGCGTTCCTCATCCTGGGAACAGGCACTGCACACGCGCACAGCCATAGACGGCCTCCAGCTTTCAGCAGGGCGTGCTGTGCCGTTTCCTGTATCTGGGCCGTGTGCTCACCTTAGTCCAGAGAAAGTCGGGTCGTAAGGGTAGAGGGTGGGCTGGTGGAAGTCGGCCGCCGTGCAGCCCCTGCCTTCCTCCCCTGCAGCTCCAGCCCGCTCCTGCTGGCCGCCCTGGGTGCGTGCTCGCTCACCAGGCAGTGCAACCACCAGGCCTTCCAGAAGCACGGCCGCTCCACCACCACCACCGACATGATCGCCGAGGTCGGAGCCGCCTTCAGCAAGCTCTTCGAGACCTGAGCCCGAGCACACGCCGGAAGGAGAGGGGCGCCGTGGACGGACAGGGCTGCACCTGTCTCGGACCACACGTCCCTGTGCCGAGCCCACAGGGCCGCCTGTGAGGGAGCTAGTCCCCGTGTAAATAGAGAACGTAGAGTGGGACCTTCTGTCGAAACTGAAATGTAGTTGGAGATGTTATGATGACGTTAAATTAAGTCGTCTTACGCTCTCCTTAGCCTGTCAGTGGCAGCTGAGAAGAAATAAAGAGGGAGCGTGTCACCAGGGCGAGCCCTCTGGCAGCCAGCCGACTTATTTTTATTTTGAAACAGAGTCTCACTAGGTTGCCCTCGAACCTGCAATCATCCTGTCTGAGCCTCCTAAGTACTGGGATTACAAGCGTGCACCACCACGCCCAGCCCAGGCTGTCCTTTTTCAAATACCTCCGTAAACAGGGAGTCGAGTTTTTGAGGTCCACCAACGGACGTAACTTTCGTTCTTGAGTTGGTTTTCTATGTGGTGACTGAGTGTGGGGGTTATTTTATTAAAGTGTTTCAGAGTAAACCATGATCAGTGCCTCTGGAGTCTTTTGGAGGTCCCTTGGAAGACAGAATGGAACCTAGGAGATGTTGACACCTGGGGGGAGCTCCGAGAGGCCCCCGGCCTTGCTCTGTGGCCACACACAGAAGTCCCTGTGACAGCCGGCACGCCCAGCATAGCAGTGCCACGTCCCTGATGCAGTGGACAGTGCTGTCCTGGGAAGAAGTGAGCAGGTTGGACGTTAGGGTGATTTTGGCCTGCCAGGGCTGGCACACAGGAGGCCCTGGGGAAGACCACATATCATTGTGTGTCCACTTGGGGAGCAGCGTGGCTGTCACCAGTGGCCGAGTCCACTTTACTAAAGGCGGTGACTCTCGAGTGTCGGTCAGCAGGACGTGTTAAGGATTAGCAGCCTGGGCTAGCTTTTGCCGCCCTGAGTGGAGTGACTGGTGTCCACGTGTCGTCGCCTGGTCCTGTTTCTCGGTGGGTTTGGTCCTGTGAGTGT
Source organism: Graphiurus murinus (assembly GCA_004027655.1). Taxonomy (NCBI): domain Eukaryota; kingdom Metazoa; phylum Chordata; class Mammalia; order Rodentia; family Gliridae; genus Graphiurus; species Graphiurus murinus. The sequence continues at coordinate 23,429 of PVLC010011482.1, forward strand.
GGGTGCGCTGTGCGGCTTGGGGGGCCTTGCCTCAGAAGCAAGGGCACAGCCTGCCTGGTCCCGGGGTCTTTTCTGTGTTGGTGACTGTTCTCCTGCAATACCCATGATTCACACCCTGCTCCAGACACACGTGTGTGTGTGTGTGTGTGTGTGTGAGAGAGAGAGAGACCAGGAGGGAACCCAGGGCCTCACACATGCTAGGCAAGCACTTTACTACTGAGTTACATTCCCAGCCCTTTTTATTTTGAAACAAGATTTCACTGAGTTGCCCAGGCTGGCCTCAGCCTTGCAACCCTCCTGCTTCTGCCTTCAGAGTACTCTTTTGAGATTTAAAACAAAACAATGTGATGGCTAGTGTTCCTTCACATCTAGCCAGAATCGTCACTATCTGCATGTGAACTGCTCTGGCTGCTTCCTCCTGAGGAGTGACATCTACACCTGCTAACCATTACGACAGGTCGGGCTTACTTAATGCAGAGTTCAGGTTTTTTCTGCAGCAGTGAGAGCCCCCCGCCCGAGCTTTCTTAAAATGAGGATACTCTCAGATGTGTGAGCCCGTGGGCTGCCTGGCGTCGGTTCTCCCCTGAGCCACCCTCCCACGTGGCTGCAGCGAGGTCATCTCAAGAGTGGACCTCGGCAGCCACTTGTCTCCATGGAAGTGAAGCCCGCCCGTCTCGGAGCTAGGCCCGAGGCTCTGTTAGTTAACGCCCTTGCTCTGAGTGCAGAGTCCTCTGCTGAGGAGAGGTGGTTGGGCCTGTGTTTATTTTAGTGCGCCCCATTCTTTTATAAGCCCACATGTACTCACTGGCTGCAGGAGCTTCCCTGGAGCTGGCGGAAGCGTTTGGTGGGGGGCGGGGGGGTCAGGGGAGGTGGTGGTTTGTGCAGGTGGGCCCTTACCCTTGGTACTACGTGGGCCTGCCTTGCCGCTGGGATCTCCTCGGCCTTCGTCCCTCAGGTCAGGGGCAGGCCCGCACCTTGACCTGTGCACTGCAGGCCGGAGCGTGAGTGGTAACGGTGGGCCAGGCCGGCGGCTCCTGCACTGCTGCTCTGGAGGCCACCTGACGGCAAGGGCAGCCGGAGAAGCCTGGCCCAGGACCCGCCAGCGGGGGGAGCCAGAGGGCCACTGTCTCCGCTGGTTCCTGGGTCACCGTGCAAGGATCAGGCCGCACTGGCCTCCCGGGAGCCTGGCTGCACAACTGACCAGCCTCCGGGGCTCTGCACCCTGCTGGTGGCCGTGAGGATGTCAGTGGCAGTGGGGCGACAGGCAGTTCTGCTCGGGAGAACGCGCTGCTTTCATAGTGGTGTACCATCTTTTGGGCGAGGGGAGCCTCTTAAGTTCAGCACGGCTGGCTGGGCTGGAGCTGTGGCCCAGCACCCTCCTCACCTCCTGAGCCCTCTTCCAGGGCGCCACGCTGCACATCTGGCTAATGGAGCCTGCTCCTGGGTCCTCCCTTGTCTGGTGCTTGGGACGGGGCTGGCTGGTCTCAAAATGCCCGAGACTTGATCTCTGCCATGATGTCGTTAACTTAAATGCTGAGTCTGTGGCCCTTTGTGTATCAGGCTGACGGGCAGACACCAGCGGGACAGGTCAGTTCACTTTATCTCACTGTTGACTCAACAGCCACAACTGGACACTTTAACATAAAGCTTTTGTAACAAGGGGGCGCAGGAGCCCGGCCTGGCCTGGCCGGGGCTGCCCCTCTCAGCTCCCAGCCTTCTGGCGCTTTGTCCTGGGGTCCAGCAGCTCCCACGTGGAGGTCGTGCTGCTTCTGTCCTGGGGAAAGGAAGGTGAGGTTCTGTCAGGTCACCTCGCTCAAGGGGCGACAGGCAGGCAGAGAGGGGAAGGGAAGGAGGCGCTGGACACTGCCGTCCTTCAGCAGGAGGGAAGGGGACTGAGCCCGGCCCCTGCCCCGACACCCCCACCCTGGCCTGTCAGCCCATTTCTGCGGCACCTGCTTTGCTGGCTCCTGGGTGGTGGCGCTCACCTTGATGCTGACGCCGTGGGCGGCCAGGTCCTGGCGCAGTGCGTCGCAGGCCTCCAGCAAGGGCTGCCGCTCCTGGAGCTGCCGGCGCCGGGCCTCCCCGTTGGCCTCGGGCGTGGCCAGCGCGTACTGCCGCACCTTCAGCCGGAAGCGCACCAGCTCGTCCACCACGCTGTGCAGGGCCGCCGCGCTGGCATCTCCTGGAACACACTGCACCGCGAAGCCGGGCTGCACTGGGCTGCACCGCAGTGTGCCCAGCCTCCACCCCAGCGGCCACGCTCAGCCAGGCCTGGGTCAAGACTGGCCTGGCTTCTAAGGCTGGCCCTTCTGGGGAGCTCGGGACAGGCTGTCAGCAGGTCTCCCTCCCAGACCCTGGCCTCACCCAGGCCGCCTATGGACTAACGACACCTATGGACCCTGGTCACCGTGGGCAGTAAGGGACTCGGCAGGGGTCTCCATGTATGCACTCTGGGTCACAGAAGGCTTGCCCTCTGTCACGGAGAGCAGATCGTACGGGTAGCTCAGAAAGGGGGCTGTAGCTATTTGGTGTGTTCATGTGAATAAATAATCAGAAGTCACCACATCTTACATCCCCAGGTTAAACACCTCACACAACCCTCAATTACTGCTTCCACAAGAAAAAGATGATTTGTTACAAAAAGGTGAGCCCGAGCAGGCACACGCATCAACCTTGAAGTGGAGAGGGCAAGTGAGCCGGTTTTGACAAGGGCCAGGCACAACCTGGTCACGTATTTCTTTTCTTACTAAAGAGACTCTGGGAAGGCTTCCCTAAAAATGAGTGCAAACCTGCAAGCCCCCGGTCCTCGCGGGCAGGAGAGACCTGTGTGGAACTGCCAACACCCCCTGGGGTATATACAGGACCAGACTTGGGAACTACCACACGACACCACTCACGGGAACAACGGTCCTGAGAGCCAAGCCAGCCTCACGGGCGCAGAGGGCAGTCTGGACCAGAGCCGGGCCTCCACCATGCCCGCTTCGGGCCCAAGGCCCTGGGCAGCAGGACACCCTGGGTGCCGGCCACTGAGCAAAAATGGCAGTTCTGTGTCAAAGCAACAGCAGCTCTCCCTCAAGCCAGCAGAAGACCTGGCAGAGGCCAAGAAGGCTTCAGTGCCAACGGGCAGGGGCCGCAGCGCAGCTGGGGAGAGGCTTCTGAAGATGGCTCCAAGCCCTGTCCTACAGCCTTTCTCAACAGTCCTGAACCTCAGGCGTTAGGTGCCGCTGAGCGAGGTGGAGGAGGAGGGCCCCGCATGGGTCGTCCGTGCAGCGGGCAGCCGAGGGAGAGGCACCTGCCCCTCGGGGGGAGGCTTCCTGCACTGAGTGCTGGGCCCCAGCAGCAGTGGACTGGGGAGGGCGCAGCCCCACAGGAGAGTGACCTCGTGGGCCTGTGGGGGCTCCGGGAGGCAGGCTTCCCACAGGGCGGGGACCGAGGTGCTGGGGGTCACCTTGGGTTGCAGTCAGCGCAGGTGGATATAATAACTAACAGAGAAGTCCATGTGTGCACGTGTGTGCATTTCAGGGGTGCACACGCACCCTCAGCTCCATGCACTGCCAGGCCGGTGCCTGACCTCCACATCTGGATCCCCTCACTGCTGAAAAGAACCAGCCTCCCAGCACAGCTGTAGCCTAGGCCAGGAATTCCACAGGGATGCCCCGAGGATGAGGGACCCGGGAGGGGGCGAGGCCAGAGCCAAGGCTCCACCAGCCCCAGGCCCACACCTGACAGCAATGGACGGGGCTCACTGGATGATGCAAATGAGATGCAAATGAGGAGGAGCTCACTGGATGATCCAGGAGACTGGGACTCAGTACTGCAGAAATCCCTCACGGATGCAAAAGAGATGCAAATGATGAGGACCGGGTGGCCTCTCCCCAGTTACAGGGAAGAGGAGTCATGGTGGAGCAGCCGGCAGCCTCCGCCCTAAATGTGTGCTCAGGTCAGCATCACCGGGAAGGCACGCACCGGCTGACACTGCGGGGCGAGCAGGGCCCTACCAGAGGGACAGCGCCAGCACTGCAGACTAGACCACACTGATGACTGTCAAGGTCAGGAAGGCCATGAGAAAGGCCCGCTGTGCTGGGAAGGACTCCACACGCAGGCGCGGAAGCCCAAGGGGCGCTCAAGACCAGAGAGGGGCAGAGGGAGAAGGAAAGCTGCAGAGCACGCGAGGGCAGGTCAGGCGCCGCCTGCAGCGGGGACCGGCCCCGGCCCTGCTGAGTCAGCCCTCACCTCGGCCAGATGTGAGCTCTGGATGGGTTTACTTTTTGAGGAAAGTTATATTTTTAAGCACACTGATAAGTTAATCTAGCACTATAATTATTCTTGGGTATTTTAAAAGGAAAAAGGCTCTTGTACCAATGTATAGGTGGTTCTAGAACTGAATTTCTAAGAGGAAGACATACCTGTTGACTTGTCAGAGAAATCCCAACGGTCTCAAAGAACTGTTCAATGTAGGAGAGGATGGCGCCAAACACAGCAGGGCTCCTGGGACCAGCAGGCTCCTGGAAGACACGCCAGGAGGCTGAGAGAGGCCTGGGGCACCTCGGGGTGGTGTGGGGGACAGTGATGTCGGGGGGCTTTAGCGGACACCTCCGTCTGGCCTCATAGCTTCTGTGTACTGAGGAAGACACGCCAGGAGGCTGAGAGAGGCTCGGGGCACCGCGGGGGACAGTGATGTCGGGGGGCTTTAGCGGACACCTCCGTCTGGCCTCATAGCTTCTGTGTACTGAGGACACAGCTCACTCTGGCTCCACCAGTCTCACTCGCAAACCAACAACCCAGGCCTCAGTTTACCCATCAATCACATAGGGATGAAGGCGGTAACTTGCTCACCAGGCTCTTAGGGGTCGACCATGGCCACGGGGCACAGTAGGTGGAGGGTGCTGGGAACTGGGCTGCACTTTTTCTTTTTGTGTGTGGTACTGGGGATTGAACCCAGGGGCATTCTACCTCCGAGCTACACCCCCAGTCCTATTTTTTATTCTTTATTTTGAAACAGGGTCTAAGTTGCAGAGGGCCTCACTGGGTAGCTGAGGCTGGCCGAGAACCGGGATCCTCCGGTCTCAGCCTCCCAAGTACTGGGATTACAAGCGTGCGCCACCATGCCTGGCTTGGGCTGGACCTCTGCGTCAGTGTCTTCGTCTCTCCAGACAGCTGGCAGAGCTGGCGCCCATTCCTGACTTCTGAGCAACCCCACCTGTCACTGGCAGCCACGTGTCCTCCAGGTTACCTTAGTGACTGCCCTCAGCTGTCGGTTCCCCTGGTGCACCAGCTCCAGTATGGCGTCCACTGCCCTGGGCGTGTCGAAGTCATCAGCCAGCGCGGCCCTCACGGCCCCCTGGGTGCTGGCGAGCCTGAGGAGGGAGAGGGGTCACCTGAGGCCCGCCAGGCCTGGCCCCGCCCTTCGTAAGCACAGGCATCCCTCCCCAAGAAGGCCAGGGGCTCATCACACGGGCACCTTCCTAGGTTTGTACGGAACAGTTCCGAGTCATCGTATTTGCCAAATCAAAAACTCCAGAGTAAGCCGGGCGTGGTGGCGCACGCTTGTAATCCCAGCATTCGGGAGGCTGAGACCAGTGGATCCGGGTTCGAGGCCAGCCTCAGCTACCTAGTGAGGCATTCTGCAACTTAGTGAGACCCTGTTTCAAAATAAAGAATAAAAAATAGGGCTGGGGATGTAGCTCGGAGGTAGAATGCCCCTGAGTTCAATCCCCAGTGCTGCAAAAATAAAAACCAAAACTCCAGAGTAGAAGGGACTCTGTGCTTGTATCCGAGTGCATAACACACACATGAGCGTTTTCATGATCTTTTGTCTTGTTTTTGTGGTATGGGAGTTGACCAGGAGATTCTACCTCTGAACTATACCCTGCCCCTTTTTATTTTGAAACAGGGTCTCACTAAATTCCTTAGGCTGGCCTCAAACCTGCGATCTTCCTGTCTCAGCCTCCCAAGTACTGGGATTACAGGAGTGTGCCCAACACGGAAAGCACCAGAATGCTTTGCCAGGCCCGGAGACACCGGTCCAGGCCCGGGCACTGTGGCCAACCCTCGGAGCCACCCAGGAGGGCAGGGCTAGCAAGACCATGCACTTGCCGAGGCCACCAAGCCAGCGAGGGGCACGGCGGCAGCCCACCTTCCCGGGACACGGCCTGCTTCCAGTCACCGCTTCCCCGCCGAGGGCCCACGCGAGGCACCCCGCGGAAGACGGCGCTGGCTGGCGTGGGCACTGGGCCCGGCTCACCTCGCCCACAGCAGGTCTTCCCTGACCGGGTCACAGACCAGCTGCCCCTTCATGTAGGCTCGGGCCTCCTCCACAAAGGCGGCCAGCCCCAGCAGGACGGCCCTGGCTTCCAGCATGGTGCTGTCACTGTAGTCGATGGCTGAGGAGAAAGGAATGGTCACTGAGGAGTGCCCAGCAGGGTCCAGAGGCCCGGCCTCACAGCACAAAGAAACTGGCAGAGAAGAGGCCGCCTCCAGGAACTGGGGCCACAAGAGCCCCCAAGACAGGAGGCCTGCAGCAAACTCCCCCAGGACTTCCTGGCCCGGGGCAATCATTTCAGTGGCGGGGGGCGGGCAGACAGGACAGCGGGTCCAGGGGAGGCTGGCCCGCCTGGACGTCAGGAGCCCCCCCATGCTTCTCTAGGCCCCTTCCCAGTGCCGAGGGTCCCCACGCCACACCAAGAGGAGGCTCACCAGGTGCCGGTGACCTCTGCTCTCCCCAAAGACTGGCCTTTGCACGCTATAAACCAGGACACAGTAAGCTGGGCATGGTGGGGCAAGCCTGTCATCCCCGTACTTGGGAGGCAGATACATGGAGATTACAGTTTGAGGCCAGCCTCTGCAACCCAGCAAAATCCTGTTTCAAAATAAGAAGGCTGGGGGCGGACTGAGAGGTAGAATACCCCTGGGTTCAGTCCCTGGTACCAATTTTTATTTTGGTGGGTGGGTTGGGGTGTGTGTGTGTGTGTATGTGTGTGCGCTCGTGCGCGTGCGTGTACACATGAGGAACTGGGAATTGAACTCATGGGCATTCTACTTCCAAGCTACACCCCCAGTCCTATTTTTATTCTTTATTTTGTAATTCTTTTTTTTTTGCAGTACTAGGGATGGAACCCAGGGGCATTCTACATCTGAGCTACACTATACTCCCAGCCCTATTTTTAATTCTTTATTTGGAAACAGGGTCTCACTAAGTTGCAGAGAGCCTCACTAAGTAGCTGAGGCTGGCCGCGAACCTGGATCCTCCAGTCTCAGCCTCCCAAGTACTGGGATTACAAGCGTGTGCCACCACGCCCAGCTCAGTACCAGAATTTTTCAAAACTGAGGACACCCTGTGGTGGTCAGCGCCCAAAGGCACCGCTGCCCAGCTCACCTGACCTGTAGTTGCTGCGCATGCAGAAGAACCGTAAGATGTCCGGGGAGAAGGTCTGCAGAAAGTCCTAGAAAGGGAGAAGCAAGCAGAGTCTGCATCACGCTCATGCACTCTCGGCCTCAGTGTGTGGCGAACAGCGCCACCCAGCAGGATGAGCGGGGCCTGGCGCTCTGCCTGGGCTTGACCTCCTGAGCGCCAGGGTGCTCGGTCAAGGTCAAAGGTGACAGCAACTGGCGTAGGTAGGTGACCTGTGGGAGCTCAGGGCCATCAGGTGGTAGCTACTACAAGCCCTGAGCCATCACCGGAGCCAGCGGAGAGGACGAGGTGGCAGTACTGGCCGCAGAGTGCCCGCCTGTCACACCGTGCTGGGAGGGGCTCCTGGCACCCCTCCAGGGCCGGCCCACACTGGCTCAGCACTTGACATAATCTCACCTGTGCACAAAACCCCACAACTCATTTTAGAGAAGGACTGAGGTTGAGAGAGGTGCCATAAAGGCGGGGGCGGGGCAGAACTGGACCTGAGCTCCGAGGCTGAGCTCCTTCCGCACTGACTGCGCCCCATGACCTCGCCAGGAAGGATCAAGGGTTTCTGTGCAGCTGTGGTGCCGGCCTACCCGCGGTCTCCGCGGCAATGAGGACGGATGGGCTATGGAACCAGAAAATCGACTCTCATTTTTAACACCTGGGCCAATAGCTTAACATCCCCCAAGAACAGTAGGCCAACAGCAGATGCAGGCTAGCCCGAAATGAAAACAGCCAAGAAAAGTCAGCACAGATGAAAAGCAAAGAAATAAGGGACTTTTAGCCGGGCGTGGTGGCGCACGCTTGTAATCCCAGCATTTGGGAGGCTGAGACCGGAGGATCCGGGTTCGCGGCCAGCCTCAGCTACCTAGTGAGGCATTCTGCAACTGAGTGAGACCCGGTTTCAAAATAAAGAATAAAAAATAGGACTGGGGGTATAGCTCGGAGGTAGAATGCCTCTGAGTTCCATCCCCAGTACCAAAAAAAAAAGAAATAAGGGACTTTTAAAAGGTAATTGCTAGCTGGGCGTGATGATCCCAGTATTTGGGAGGCTGAGAAAGGAGGATCATAGGTTCATAGCCAGCCTCAGCTACTTAGTGAAGCCCTCTGCAACTTAGTGAGACCCTATTTCAAAATAAAGAATATAAAATAGGGCTGGAGTGTAGCTGAGAGGTAGAATGCCCCTGGGTTCCATCCCCAGTAACACACACACACACACACACACACACACACACACACACACACAAAGCTAGTTGCTATTCTGCACCAAATTAACAAGAAAAATGTTAATCTGCATCTAATTTGGCATTTGAGACACCTGGGCAGTTTCTTTTTCTTGTTTTTTTGTTTGTTTGTTTGTTTTGTTGTTGCTGTGTTTTATACTGGGGATTTAACCCCGGGGTTCCACCATGGAGCTACATCCCAGCCCCTTTTTGTATTTTGAGACAGGGTCTCACTAAATTGCCAAGGCTGATCTCAAATTTACAAACCTTCTGCTTCCGACCTCCCAGCTGTAGAGATTACAGGTGTGTGCCACCAGGCCTGGCAACGGACATCTTCACATACTGTGAGTAGGAACATAAATTAACTTATTGCTAACTTACCAGAGACTGTATCCAAAACACTCCAAATGTGCACATATCCTGATGTGCAACTATACCTCAAGGCATTTATCCCAAGGAGTGTGTGCGTGTATGTGTGTGTATGTGTGTGTGTGTGTGTGTATGTGTGTGTGTTACTGGGGACTGAACCCAGAGGCATTCTATCTTTGAGCTACACCCCTAGATGGTTTTATTTCTTATTTGGAAACAGGGTCTCACTAGGTTGATGAGTCTCACTACTTGCTGAGGCTGTCCTCGTACCTCTGATCCTCCTATCTCAGCCTCCCAAGTACTGGGATTATAGGTGTGCACCACCCACCCGGCTCGCCCCAAGAACTAATTCTTACAGTCTGCCCTCCGTGTCCATGGAGTCCATCCACACGCACAATTGGACCAACCACAGATTGAAAACAGTGGAGAAAAAAATGTCTGTACTGAACATGTACCGACTTTTTCCTTGTCATTATTCCCTAACAATATAGCACTTTCGTAGCATTCGTATTATAAGTACTCTAGAGATGATTTAAAGTGCATAGGGGGATATGCACAGGTTATATGCATACACTTAACTTTTTAAGAGACTTGAACACTCTTGGGTTTTGGTATCTTTGGGAGTCCTGGAACCAATTCCTCATGAATACTAAGGGAGAGCTCTAGATGCACATGGATATTTCGCTAGAGGATATGCACCACAGCATTGGAGACTACAGAATGAAGGTCTCATATACAAGTCCAATAAGAAGGAAATAAATCCCCATACATCATTACCATAAGCCACTCCCTGGTCATTAAAAATAATGCCAACTTGGCAATACCTACAGAAACTAAAATACACCATAAGAGAGTATCTTTTATGATTTAATTGACCATCAATGGAGATATTTCAATTAAACTTCACCCTTCTGGCGGACTCGGACATTCAAAAGAATCAAACAGCTCCACGTGGCAGAAGGCAACTACCCCCAAAGATTTATTATGCAACTAGAGTGACTGCCAAACAGCACGAGCACTGTGTGTGGAGCAGCTAGGAGAGCTACTTTTTATAGTACCAGGACCAGGTAATCGCCGCTTCAGGAGAGAAACCGGGCTACAGGGACGCAGTCTGGCAGGAGGTGTGTTCTCCAAGCTTTTACCTCTGAATCTTTCTGCCACGTGCATCTCTGTCTTTGTCTGCACTTTTCAGACTTCTGCAATGAAATCCACTACTTCTAGAACTGGCCACAGGCATTCTACACTGCCTCGTGTGCAAGAAAGAGGGGAGGAGGAATGCTTTGCATACTGGCTCATTTTGTAAAACAAAACACTGGAAGGATAATCCAGAAGCAGAGAAGCAGAGCGCAGCAGGGAGCACAGGACAGATGTGGCAGAGATGGCAGCAGGCCAAAGCCTAAAAGCACGACCCTGTGGACGTTATGAGTGAAATAAGCCGGTGGGTCACAAGCTCCACTGCCTGGGCTCTAAGCACCTAGCCCATGGAAACAGAGGCAGCGGGGTCCTTGCCAGGGAGCGTGGGGCACTGGAGGGGGGCTGCTGGCTGGGAGCAGAGCTTGGGTCCTGCAGGAAAACAGATCTGGAGGTCCGGTGTGCGACTGGCGGATGCGTGAATGCGCTCAGCACTCCTGGCTGCACTCGGCTCAGATGGCTGAATTTATGTGGTGTTCTTACCACAATGTTTTAAAAAGACACAACATCCAAATGCAATACCTGAGCCTTGATTGGATCCAGAGAAGAAGTAAAAGAAAAGGAGGAGGAGGAGGAGGAGGCAGAGCAGAAGGAGGAGGAGAAGAAGTAGTCATAAAACAGTTTGAGAACAAAGAAGAAATCAGAATACAGACTAGATAATATTAGGAAATTGTTGCTAACTTCTTAGGTGTTTGGATTACATGGGAAAGCATCTGTATTTTTAGGACTTGGACACAGAACTGGGGAGTGTCACAATTGTCTGCAATGTATATCCTAATGGTTAAACAAGTATGTATATAAAGGCAAAGGTACACATGCACGTATGTGCACACACACACACACAGATGAGAATGTCTCTCTAGAAAATACCACCCTGGCATAAGGGTTTTGAGCTGCTGAAAACCAGAAGATGTAGGAAAAGCTCCAAAAATAAGGCACAGGCTTTCCTTAAGGAAACTGCTGCTGGCGAAGGTTCCTTGTCCTGCACTAGGAGGGGAAGGACCCAGCTGCTCCCGCTCCCAGGTGGACAGTGGACTTGTCCAACAAACCTTGCTAACACCCCGTGACTTCTTTTTTCCAAGTCACCCCCCCTCTGCCCGCCAGGAGCCCAAAGCCCCTCCCCCTGCTGGGCCTCCTCTGGGGTCGCACGGCCAGGGCCTGGGTAGGCATTTGCACTTTTGCAAAGCGAATGTTGATGGAGCCCTGTTTTTCTCCTGCTGATCTGTCTTTGGCCAGTCTCATTTCAGGCCTGGGCCAGAGGACTTCGGCAGGTACAAGGAAGAGTTTTTCTTCCCTACAGAGCAAAAACAGCCAAATTGTTGCATCTATGTGGTTGTCTGTGAATGTTGCTTTCAACTTTTAAGTTTAAAACTTTGATAAAATTGAAAACTTAAAAAAACATGGCTGGCCAGGTGTGGTGGCACACACTTGTAATCCCAGTACATGGGAGGTTGAGACAGGAGGATCGCAGGTTCATGGCTAGCCTCAGCAACTTAGTGAGACCCTGTTTCATAATAAAATATAAAATAGGGCTGGGGGTGTAGCTCGGAGGTAGAATGCCCCTGGGTTCCATCCCCAGTACTGCAAAAAAAAACCACATGGGTAAGTTATTTTGTAAGGAGCGCTCCCCTCTTGGTTTACTCTAAATCTCCTGGGAAGAGCTTCCAGAGGACACTCTGGTTGCTAGCTTTGTTAATTTATCATGCAATTAAAACTAAATTTGAGACGGATGAGGTGGTGCATGCTTGTAATCCCAGTACTAATGATGCAGGATAGAAGAAATAAGTAGGTAGGAAGGAGACAAATGGGAATGAAAAGTAAAATATCACTTTAATATTAAAAAAACCTGGGACTGAAGCGCTTCAGCCTCTACTCCACAAACCGGTTCTCTTTCCCAGAAATGACTCTCTCAAATTCCTGGGAAATCTATATAATTGCTCTGTGCATTGATAATGATAATTTAGGACAGTTTCCAGCTTATCTGTCAATCAGCTAATGAGGACTCCAATCAACATAAGGACCCTAAAGTTGACCAGACCACCAGGAAGCACCTCAGGACTACTGGACTGAGATCATCCACGCTAGAGCCGACCGGACTACTCGACCACCATAAACCGCCTAGGGGACTACCGGACTGAGATCATCCTCACTCACCTCCTCTAGCCCACCCCTCACGAAAGCCCCCTATAAGAAGACAGCCCTGAACTCCCCAATATGCCTTCCTCATCTTGAGATGGCCCGCATTCTCTCTTGAATGTGTATTTCTTCCTTTTTTCCCTTTTCCCCAAATAAACCTCTGTCCTGTCTCTGACCGGCGCGTGCTGAAATTCTTTTCCATCACGTTAGCTAAGGACCCTGCAGATCCTGAGTTCCTGAGCTGATGACTCACCCCAACACTTGGGAGGCTGAGACAGGAGGATCGCAGGTTCATGGCTAGCCTCAGCAATTTAGTGAGACCTTGTTTCATAATAAAATATAAAATAGTGCTGGGGGTGTAGCTCGGAGGTAGAATGCCCCTAAGTTTAATCCCTAGTACCAAAAGAAAAAGAAAGAAAAACAAAAAGCAACTTTAATGATGGGCTCAAAGACAGAGGAGGCAGATCCGATCCAATCCAGCCATCCTGTGTGATGCTAGTGTCTCTGCCCCCGTCCTTACAGCAATTTGTATTCCTTGTCATCGCCACCATCAGGAGGCTTGTCAGGTGGGTTAGCATGACAGCCAGCTCTGAGCCAGCAGCAAACACCAGACAGATGAGCCCAAAGCCGCACTAGCAGGAGGGGCAGGGACAAGAGGTGTAACTTGTGGAAGGGCAGGAGGAGGAGTGGCAGGTGGATTCTGGCAAACTCAAGGGAGAAAGGCAAGTGGAAAGCAGGAGGCTTGGGCTGGAAGAGAGACGGGAAGGAAGAAGAGGGGGCTGTGAGCCTCTGAGCTGGGGGAGGAGGGCAGGGAAAGGCCCGAGGACACCAGATCAGATCTCTTGGCTGTCATATTTCACAAAGCCCCGAAGAGCGCTTCAGCAAGCTGTGGGCCGCTCGGAGGATACAAAGGCACCGTACCTTAATCGTGATGTAGTTCTTCAAAGATTTGGACATTTTTTCTTCTTGGCCTTTCACATGCAAATGTCCTGAAACAAACAACAATAAAAAAATGGAAGTGTTTGTTCTGAGTCGGGTAAGGAGGAGACCCTTCCCCCTGTTGAAGGGCAGGAAGGCGGAGGCCCAGCCACTGCCTTGGTGACGAGGGGAGCGGGTCGCACAGAGCGCACCTTGCCAGGAGACACGGAAGAAACTGAAGTCCTGCAGTGCGGCGGTGTGAGAATGTAATTAGAGCTTTTCTATCCAAGGCATAGCTTGACTGACGCTCCCTATTGTAAAAGCACCATTTTTTGTGTGTGTGAAACTGGATTGAACCCAGGGCATTCTACCTTTGGGCTACGCCTCCAGTCCTATTTTTTATTCTTTATTTGGAAACAGGGTCTCACTAAGTTGTGGAGGGCCTCACTAAGTAGCTGAGGCTGGCAGCAAACCTGGATCCTCCTGCCTCAGCCTCCCAAGTACTGGGATTACAAGCATGCACCATCACACCTGGCTGTAAAACCACCATTCTGTAACCTCCTGTGTGCTTATATTCTTCCCTGTCAGCTTCCACCTCCTGAGAATTGCAAGTCCAGCCCTCCCTCGGCATCTCCTTGAGCAAATAAATGGTGTAGAGACCATGCAGCTCAGCTCCCACCAAGAGCAGTACAGCACAGGAGCCTCATCCCGAAAATAAAACACCCAGCAGTTCTTCACCGTGTTCTTCTCGCCCACCTAACTTTACTGGTGGCAGGATCCCTTTTTGCAAAAAGTAAACTCTCGCTTGGCATGGTGATACACACTTGTAATCCCAGCATTTGGGAGGCTGAGACAGGAGGATCTGGGTTCGTGGCCAGCCTCAGCTACTTAGTGAGGCTCTCTGCAACATAGTGAGACCCTGTTTCAAAATAAAGAATTAAAAAATAGGGCCAGGGCTGTAGCTTGGAAGTAGAATGCCTTTGGGTTCAATCCCAAGTACTGCAAATAAATAAATAAATAAATAAATAAGCAAACTCGCCTTGCGGAGGCACTTTCCAACATATGTCTTTTCTTAGTGCAACATGGAAATTTAATTCTAACAACAGCACGTGCCCGTGTAGGGAGTATGTACCTACGTAAGCCCCCAATCCTCATCCACTGCTGGCCCTTTAGGATGTCATAATCACACCTAGGCGTGTTCTGCGGCTACCGGGACACTCGCGCCACCCTACCGTCCAAGTAGGTGGTCGAAGTCATTAAAACAGCAACTGAAAGCCCTTCCCAGTTGCAAATGTACAGCGGCGGCCGGGCTGCTGGGTTCTGGAAGCCACACCTCATCAGGACCTGATGGACACTGCCGACGTCTGGGTGTCTGTCACCTGAAGGCCAGACCACATGGCGTGGTGTCGTGAACCTCGCCCTGCTCAAGGAAGTCGAGCACTGGACTGCAGTGTCCACAGAGGGATCACCTCCAGCCTCTCAGCACATGGCGAGCCCCCGGGCCTGCCACAGGGCCACGAGGAGCTGAGTTCCGGGGTCACGGAGATGTGGCGCTTTGGACGTGACACACAAGTCCTCGGCCTGGCGGGGAGGCTTCCCTGCGAGTGCTGCAAAGTGGAGTGCCCCTCCCCTCCAGCGGTCCCGGGATCCACCCAGCAAGTGACATCACTGGCAGCGGTAACAGGACTCCAGGTACTACTGAGCTCAGAGAAGTGATGGGGAATTCCAGAACACAGCTGTGGCCTGCAGACCCAGCCTGCGAGGTTTACTTCTGACAACTTCAATGCTGCACACTAATGAACTGGTTCTTCCAGACGCCAGCGGACACCAGAGGGAGGGGCAGGCACAGCAACCCGGGGCCCACAACTCCCAAAGAGCACATGGCGGTGAGCTAGCGTCGGGGCAAGCCGCCTCATCTGCCCATTTCCACGAAGGATCCCAGGGGACCCTACTGCAGCTGGTGACACCGACGTGTACATGCACGTAGTGTCAGCTTATGGCGGCGACGGGACTTCCTAATTCAAGGACTCAATGAAACGGTGTTTGTTTTGCAGAAGTTGGGGTCTGCATCCCCCAACCCTACCACTAACCAGTCACTACCGATGTCTCAAATACCTGAGGCTGTCCATTCCAAAAAGGTAATAAAACTAGTTCATTCTGGCTCCGTGACCTTTATCTAGATGAACATATGAATCCTCTTGTGTATTCAAGTGAATTCCAAAACTGCTATGCTCAGAGTAAGGCAGATCTTACGACGACGCTACATCTGCTGAGGACAGTGGTTACTATTTTTTTTTTTTTGGTACTGGGGATTGGACTCAGGGGCATTCTACCTCCAAGCTATACCCCCAGCCCTATTTCTTATTCTTTATTTTGAAACCAGGTCTCACTAAGTTGCGGAGGGCCTCACTAGGTAGCTGAGGCTGGCCGCAAACCCGGATCCTCGGGTCTCAGCCTCCCAAATGCTTGGATTACAAGCGTGCACCACCATGCCCGGCTCTGGAGAATCTTTTTTTGTGTGTGGTGCTAGGGATTGAACTCAGGGCCATTCTACCTCTGAGATACACCCCCAGCCCTATTTTTTATTCTTTATTTTGAAACAGGGTCTCAATAAGTTGCGGAGTGCCTCACTAGGTAGCTGAGACTGGCCGCGAACCCAGATCCTCTGGTCTCAGCCTCCTGAATACTGGGATTACAAGTGTGCGCCATCATGCCCGGCCGGTGGTTACTATTAATCAGCTGGTTTTTGAACAGTGTCACTAGACAAGGACAGCTAAATCTGGTGACGATATTATAGCGTAAGTGGCATATTCATAACCAGCACATCATGCTTTTGAAGCCCTACTTTAATAGTTTTATTTGAAATAAACTTATATAAAACGGCATTGTAAAACATCTTCCATATTCAAGTCAGTCCAAAGAGGTATACTCATTATTCCAATCCAAGGAAGCTCACACCCAAATGACTAAATCCCCAAAGTAATTTCAGACAAATCTCTTGACTTACTAAGTATTTCCAAATGTAGCTGCTTTACCCAAAAAGGCAGAATAGACCGAATCAACACAGAACAAATTAACTTCAAGCCCTGACTTACCAGAATGTAGAAAATAATTTCCCCATTGCTCGCACTGGTGGAAGACCTCACACTGGGCAATCTCGTTTTCATGGTGTGGAAAGGCTAAGTCTCTCCCGCCCGAGTGGATATCCAGTTGACTTCCAAACACCGCACTGCAAGACAGCGCAGAGCGGAGCTGCCTGTCAGTTCATTCAATCAACAAACACCGCCATTCCCCAAGCCGCATCTCAGGCCTCGTCCTCCCAGCCTTCTCTATGCAATGAACACGTGGCTCTCAATTTTAAATCAATTTGCATGATAATTCAGCTGATTCAATGAAGACTGAAATCCTATTTTTACTTGATCATAAAATCCCGAATTCACAGCTTTTCACCCCTTGTGAAGAGACTTAATTCTCTCTGCTCCAGCAACATATGGTTTAAAAAAGAAAACTTATGAAATTACCATTCCCTACTCTCAGGAGGCAGAGTTGAGTGGTTTTTCCAACTTCAAGAAGAGCCAGAGCTAAAATAATCGGGAGAATTTTTCATTTGGCTATTGAAAATTTAACTATTTAGCCATATGTGATAGCAAGTAGTTATCCCAGTACTTGGGAGGCTGAGACAGGAGGATCCAGGTTCAAAGCCAGCCTCGGCAACATAGCGAGACACTGTTTCCAAATAAAAAATAAAATAGTGCTGGGGGTGTAGCTCAGAGGTAGATTGCCTCTGGGTTCAATCCCCATCACCACACACACACACACACACACACACACACGAAGGAAAGAAAGAAAATTTAACAATTTAATGGCCATAACAAGGTAATAGGATCCCAAGCAACACATTTCAGTTTCACCATTTCTGCTGTGCTCTGTATGATGGGAAGCTTTGTGTTCTGCAAACCTACACATTAAAACTAACAGGGCTGGCCGGGCGTGGTGGCGCACGCTTGTAATCCCAGCATTCGGGAGGGTGAGACTGGAGGATCCGGGTTCGAGGCCAGCCTCAGCTACCTAGTGAGGCACTCCGCAACTTAGTGAGACTCGGTTTCAAAATAAAGAATAAAAAATGGGGCTGGAGGTGTAGCTCGGAAGTAGAATGCCCCTGAGTTCAATCCCCAGTACCGCAAAAAAAAAAAACTAACAGGGCTGAGCCAGGCATGGCGACGCACGCTCGTAACGCCAGTTACAAGTGCACCACCACGCCTGGCTTGCTTTTTGCTTTTGCTCTTTTTTCTTCTTCTATTTTGTTTTTGTTTTTGTTACAGGGGTATTTTACTTCTGAGCTCCACTGCACCAGTCCTTTTTAAATTAATTTTGAACTAGGGTCTCACTGAGTTGTTGTGGTTGGCCTTGAAGATGTGATCCTCCTGTCTCGGCCTCCCAAGTGCTAGGATCACAGGCATGAGCCGCCACCCCAGGCTGAGAGCAGCCTTGTCCAGCAGAGACAGGACACGCTGACGTGTGGAAAGCCAGCCTTGCCAGGCTTGGTTCTTTCCCTCCTCACCCCGTCATGCCCGAGTGTGCCCGCACTGCCCACGCCACTCTGGCTCCCGTCCATACCCTCTGCCCTGCTGTTCTGGCAAACGAGGGCCTCAGCACGAGGCACGAAGCCCGGAGCAGTCCAGGGACCTCACCTGGCCATGGCAGAACACTCGATGTGCCAGCCCGGCCGGCCGTCCCCCCAGGGCGAGGCCCAGAACACCTCGTGGGGCTTCGCGGCCTTCCACAGGGCAAAGTCGCTGGCGTGCCGCTTGTCCGAGTCACCTGCCAACAACAAAGGGCTCGTCAGCAGAAGGGCTCGGTGACAGGACCCCGCTCCTTGGCCACCTCACACCCCATGCGCTTGCTCCGCTCTTTCCCCACGTGAGGGACACGGGACCATTGCCGCAATCCGAAATGTGCAGAGCTAGAGGCCGAGCAGGGCTGGGCCCGCTGAGCCGGCCAGCCAGGGCTTCAAACACTGCCAGGCAGCGAGGGGAGGGCCCGCGCTGCTCTTGCATCTGCCTTTGAGAACCACTGGTCAGGAACTGAGTTTCCGACTGGGTAATTGTTTTCAAAAGCAGTAACAATCAGATAGAGTGAGGAGGAAACTACCACAGGGTATCAGTCCCAGCATTATAGCTAGATATAAAATGTGCCCCAGCCGGGCGTGGTGGCGCACGCTTGTAATCCCAGCATTCGGGAGGCTGAGATCGGAGAATCTGGGTTCGCAGCCAGCTTCAGCTGCCTAGTGAGGCACTCTGCAATTTAGTGAGACCCGGTTTCAAAATAAAGATTAAAAAATAGGGCTGGGAGCCAGGCATGGTGGCACACGCTTGTAATCCCAGCATTCGGGAGGCTGAGACCAGAGGATCCAGGTTCGAGACCAGCCTCAGCTACTTAGTGAGCATTCCGCAACTTAGTGAGACCCTGTTTCACAATAAAGAATAAAAAATAGGGCTGGGAGCTGAGCGTGGTGGCACACGCTTGTAATCCCAGCATTCGGGAGGCTGAGACCAGAGGATCCAGGTTCGCGGCCAGCCTCAGCTACCTAGTGAGGCACTCCGCAACTTAGTGAGACCCTGTTTCAAAATAAAGAATAAAAAATAGGGCTGGGGGTATAGCTCGGAGGTAGGATGCCCCTGAGTTCAATCCCAGTACCGCAAAATAAAATAAAATAATAATAATAATAATAATAATAATAATAATAATAGGGCTGGGGTTATCGCTTGAAGGTAATCCCCAGTACCACAAAAAATAATGTCCCCTAAAGAGCTCATTTACTCGTGTTCGGAGCCCATCCTAGGTGAGGCCCAGCGGGGCCCAGGTTGTAGTGTGCGGCCTTGGAGATCACATGCATGCTTCTCCTCCCCGCCTCGCTCCGGCTGCCGGCCTCCATGCTGTGAGCAGCACGGCCCGCGTGCTCTCCTCTCTCTTCCTCTCTCTCCCTCCGCCGCTACGCCCTGAGATCTGTGGTCCCGGCCTCAAAGGAACTGAACTCGAAACTGTAAAAAAATCAATCTTCTTTCCTCTAAGCTACAGGGTCAGGTCTTTAGATTACGGCTGCGAGAATGTGAACCAGTACAGAAACTCAGAAGGGACGAAATGGTGTGTTCCAGGCCAGGCGAGTCCCGACGGGGTCCGACGCCTCAGGATGAAAAGAAGAAAGGAGCGAGGAGCCCTCGGCGCTCGAGGACACCCAGTGACAGAAACAAGGACGCGTGGGTCGCTGGCCCAGGCCCCTGCCGTGTGACAGCACGCATGTGCCGGCATTCCTAGAGTGTGCCCAATGGCTGCTCACAGGGGCAGGGTGTGCAAGGCCCAGGACATCACAAAGGGCGTCCGTCACACCGACAGAGACCAACACATGTGCGTCAGGAGGAACAGCCAGAGACTTAGGGATGGAACCCAGGGGCATTCTACCTCTGAGCTACACGCCCAATCCTATTTTTTATTCTTTATTTTGAAACAGAGTCTCCCTAAGTGTCAGGCCTCACTCCCCAGGGGTTCAGGCCCACGGGACAGCCCGGCACCCACCTGGCTCTCCAGCTGCCATGGGCGCCACACCGACCAGTCTGCCGTACTTGTCTCCTCTGGACCGCAGATCAAAGTAGACGTTGCCTGTTTCACAGAGACAGCCATGAGTTCATCATTCCTCAGTGTGAAATACGCACCGTCTATACACGCTTAACAGTGAACAAGTAATTGGAATTTTTTTTTTTTTTTTTTTTTTTTTTTTTTGCAGCACTGGGGTTTGATCCAGGGCATTCTACCTCTGAGCTACACCCCCACCCCTATTTTTTATTTCTTATTGTGAAACAGGATCTCACTAGGTTGCAGAGGGCCTCATTAAGTAGCTGAGGCTGGCCGCAAACCTGAGATCCTCCTGTCTCAGCCTCCCAAGTACTAGGATTACAAACATGTGCCGCCACACCCGACAAGTAATTGGAATTGAAGTATAGAAGGGGGCACCTGGTCTTCCTTTGGTCTCTTTTGCTATATTTTTAAACCAGGATTAAAAATATTAAACCAGGCCGGGCATGGGGGCGCACGCTTGTAATCCCAGCATTTGGGAGGCTGAGACCAGAGGATCTGGGTTCGAGGCCAGCCTCAGCTACCTAGTGAGGTCCTCTGCAACTTAGTGAGACCCGATTTCAAAACAGAGAATAAAAAATGGGGCTGGGGGTATAGCTCGGAGGTAGAATGCCCCTGAGTTCAATCCCCAGTACCGCAAAAAAAAAAAAAAAAAAAAAAAAAATTAAACCAGGATTAAAAAGTATGATTTGGGTACAACATGAACATTCAGATGTGAAATTGAAAACACAAATCTAAGTTCTTTACAAACTAGTAAGAGTAAGATAAAATTGTTTTTAATCAGAAAAAAAGGAGCATGACCGTTGACCCTCACTCAGCTCTTGGCTTTATGTCACACACCAATGAGCAAAGACACACTACTTCTTTGTGGTATTGGGGATTGAACTCAGGGGCATTCTACCTCCGAGCTATACCCCCAACCCTATTTTTTATTCTTTATTTTGAAACTGAGTCTCACTAAGTTGCGGAGTGCCTCACTAGGTAGCTGAGGCTGGCCGCGAACCCAGATCCTCCGGTCTCAGCCTCCCGAATGCTGGGATTACAAGCGTGCACCACCACGCCCGGCTGGACACACTACTTCTTAAGACACACTACTTCTTTATCCAGGTATCCTCTAGGATGACATTTCTTCTTGAATTAAAAAAAAAATCTGGCTGGGCACAGTGGCGCACACCTGTAACCCCCGTACTTGGGAGGCTGAGACAGGAGGATCACAGGCTTGAGACCAGCCTCAGCAACTTAGTGAGACCCAAAAGGCTGTAAAGGGCTGGGATTATAGCTCAGTGCGAGAACATCTCCGAGTTCAATCCCCAGTAGCAAAATAAAATAAAATAAAATAAATCTGCACACTGTGAGTCCCCACAGGACTGTTCTTTTGCCGACCACCCACTCTTTCAGACTGAGGGTCTAAGATGACTTCTCGAGGACCACCGCAGGCCAGGCTGACGCCCAGGCCAAGGAAGCAGCGTTGACCAGGGGCTGCCGGGCATGACGGACAAGCTCAGCCGCTGGCCCAGGCGCCCCCAGGAGGAGGCCACTCCCCAGGGCTGCGAAGGGTCACAGATCTGCACCGAGGCCCACCCACACTGACGACACGCAGTCAACGTCAGGCCCAAGCCTGGGTACAGTTTTGAAACCTTTACAATTTTTTTTTTTGTGGTACTAGGGGTTGAACCCAGAGGCATTCTACCTTCAAGCTACACCCCTAGCCCAATTTTATTTCTTATTTTGAAACAGGGTCTCGCTAGATTGATGAGAGTCTCACTACTTGGTGAGGCTGTCCTTGAACCTGCAACCCTCCTGTCTCAGCCTCCCAAGTACTAGAATCACAGATGTGTGTTACTATCTGTGATCTGGTGGTATTCCCCGCCCAATTTTTCTCAGCACATTTTTTTTGTGTGTGGTAATGGGGATTAAACCCAGGGGTATTCTAACTCCGAGCTACACCCCCAGGCCTATTTTTATATTCTTTATTTTGAAACAGGGTTTCATTAAGTTGCAGAGAGCCTCACTAAGTAGCTGAGGCTGGCCGCGAACCCAGATCCTCCTGCCTCAGCCTCCCAAGTACTGGAATTACAAGTGTGCACCACCATACCTGGCTCAACACATTCTTTTTATAGTGTAGCTACTAATTCATATCTGTGTTATTCTTACTGGGGACACTGATTTTGAAAACCAGTTGTTTTAAGACCATGGAAAAGCCAGGTGTGGTGGCACACACTTGTAATCCCAGTACTTGGGAGGCTGAGACCAGAGAATCACAGGTTTATGGCTAGCCTCAGCTACTTTGTAAGGCTCTCTGCAACTTAATGAGACCCTGTTTTAAAGTAAAGAATAGCCGGGCATGGTGGCGCACGCTTATAATCCCAGCATTTGGGAGGCTGAGACTGAAGGATCCGGGTTCGTGGCCAGCCTCAGCTACCTAGTGAGGCACTCCGCAACTTAGCGAGACCCTGTTTCAAAATAAAGAATAAAAAATAGGGCTGGGGGTATAGCTTGGAGGTAGAATGCCCCTGAGTTCAATCCCCAGTACCCAAAAAATAAAATAAAATAAAGAATAAAATATAGGGCTGGGGGTATAGCTCAGAGGTAGAATGCCCCTGAGTTCAACATCCAGTATGGCAAAAAAAAAGGTCACGGAAGCTTTAAGTGGCAGATGGGAGCTGTACCTGAGTCCTGCACTAAGGAGGCCTGGAGGGAGGGAAGGGGCGGTGTCCCTGGCTCTCACAGACACAGTGGTCCCCAGAGCAAGAGGAAAGGGCAGAGCGGCTTGGGAACCAGCCCTGTGCCTTCAAGGTCTCCCCGTCACACAGACTCAGCTGCTGAGACGGACGCCACTCGCCAGCAGAAGGTAGAAGAGACGCTCAGCCCCGGAGGAGCCCCTTGCTGTGCAAACAGAACTTGGGAAACACTTCTCAAGAAGAGAGAAGCTGCCCCTCAGACAGAGGAAACCTCCCTGGCCTCTGTTGATATCACCAATTTGCTGTGCCAACTCCTTTTCACAGATGGTTCAAAGATTGATGTACAGCTAAGCCCTTGC
>PVLC010011483.1:0-18833 GCA_004027655.1 Graphiurus murinus
GGGAACTCTTGCAGTTTTTCTCCATTTAATATGATATTGGCTGTAGGCCTTTTGTATATTGCCTCTATGATGTTCAGGTATGTTCCTTCTATTTCGATTCTCTGCAGTGTTTTTAGCATGAATGGGTGTTGGATCTTGTCAAATGCTTTTTCAGCATCAATTGAGATGATCATGTGATTTTTGTCTTTGAGTTTGTTTATGTGGTGAATTACATGGATTGTTTTTCGTATGTTGAACCAGCCTTGCATCCCTGGGATGAACCTGACTTGGTCATGGTGGATAATTTTCTTGATGTGGTTTTGAATGCGCATTGCTAGTATTTTGTTTAGCAGTTTTTCATCTAGGTTCATCAGTGATATAGGCCTATAGTTTTCTTTTCTTGAGCTGTCTTTATTTGGCTTTGGTATTAATGTGATGTTGGCTTCATAGAATGTGTTTGGGAGGGTCCTGTTTCTTTCTATTTCCCGGAATAGCTTGAGGAGTATTGGGATTAGCTCTTCTATAAATGTTTTATAAAATTCACTTGGAAAACTATCTGGCCTTGGGGTTTTGTTTGATGGTAAACTCTTTATTGCTGTTCCTATCTCTTTGATTGTTATTGGTTGGTTTAAGTTTTCTATATCTTCTTGACTCAATTCAGGAAGGTTACATGTGTCTAGAAATTTGTCAATTTCTTCCAGATTTTCCATTTTGTTGGAGTATAGTTTTTCAATATAGTTTCTGATGATCCTCTGTATTTCCATACTGTCGGTGGTAATATCACCTTTTTCATCCCTTATTTTGGTAAATTGGGTTGACTCTTTCTTTTGGTTAGGTTGGCCAATGGTTTATCTATCTTGTTTATTTTTTCAAGAAACCAGCTTTTGGTTTTGTTGATTTTCTGTATTTTTTTTTATTCTGTACTTCATTAATTTCTGTTCTGATTTTCATAATTTCCTGTCTTCTACTAGTTTTGGGGTTAGACTGTTTTTGTTTTTCAAGTTCTTTGAGCTGTGTCATTAGGTTGTTTATTTGGTGATTTTCTGTTCTTCTTATGTGGGCATTCAGTGCTCTAAATTTTCCTCTTAGTACTGCCTTCAAAGTGTCCCAGATGTTTTGATATGTTGTATCTCTACTAAAACAGTATTTAAAAAAAAAAAAAAAAAAAAAACTTCTAATATAGAAATCCACAGAACTAGGGAAACGAATATACTGTTTTGACTTGCTATTATCATCACCCAAGTTAGTGACTTTGATTATTTTTCTGAAATTAACAATGTCTATATAAGTTACAGTAATTTATCACATTTTTTCCACTCATTGAAAATACCTGCTTAGGAAGCTACTCTTTGTACTTTATAACTGTTGCTCATACTGCAGTTATAGTATATATTTGTGCTACATTTTCATTTCAGCAAGAGCAGTAGCAAGATATATCAATATGGCACTAGCAAAATAAATTAATTAATCTTTCAAATGACTCAGTTTGTGAAAGTCCTAACAAATAAAATGAACAAATGAGTTTCTTTGTGGTATCTATACTTTGATAAAATGTTTGTTTCAGGCTTTAGTATAAATATATAAATATAAAATGAGAAGGCTTGGCAGTTTTTTTTAAGTGCCTTTCTTAGATCTTGGCTTTATAGTTTAAATATATTTTTTATTATGATTCTATTATCTTCAGTTCACATTTGAATTTTTATCACACTTATCTACATATTGTGAGTGTTGTTACAAATATTCTTATAGAAAAGGATTTCAACTTTATTTTATTTGGTCTCAAGCACATTAGGTCAGTCTTTATCCAAGAAAGATATTGTGAGATGTTGCTTTCGTTCTTTTTTTTTTATATTCTCAAATTCATTCACACTTTTCTGTGACAGAAATGTTATTGGAGGATCAGTATGACTCTGTATCACTCAGTCTTGTAAATTATACATAAATGGTGATATTGAAAATGGTTGGGTTTCATTTCTAAGTCAGCAGAACAGATGGCCTGAGTTAATGAGATGTGGGGTTTAATGAGAATAAATTAATAATTTAATTTAATGAGGAAATATACTACTGAGAAAAACTACTACTTTACTACTACACTACTGTTACCACATCTCATTAATTTAAGACAAACATTTGTTGAGAATTATAGAATTAAATAGAATCTAATTTAAAACATAATTGATTAAAAGCACTGACAGTTACACTTAATAGTTTTGAAATTTTAGCAGTGTTTTATTCACAATTCATTTAATGATCTCATTTAACCACAATTTTTACTGCACCTGGGCAGTCCTTGTCAGCGCAGGAAGTGCCTGCATGTATACATATTACATATGTATTCACATACCTACCTAATATGCCCTGGTTAATCAAAGAGAATCCAAAGAATCAAAGGTTTCTTTATGATTTTAACATTGTGGGATGTTTATAACAATGATCCATAATATACTACAAGATTCTAAAAAGGCTCCTGGATACTGAAATGAAGATAAAATTACATCGTGTCTTTTCTGTGGTCTTTGAAAATGGAGAATTGACTTCCTTAGTAACTCTCAGAAGTTAGGTTACTTACGAGATAATAGGATGCTCTGAAATTTTAGCTGGGCCCTCAATATTTAACCAGAATTTGGATCTCTAATTATTATTCATTATTTCCACAATAATGTTTGGATTAAAGCTTAGTTCTTAGTTCCCCCTTCTCCAGACATCCTCACCCAATAATAGAGTTCAGTAGAGTCCATTGACTGAAGGCAACTGAGCTCTTCATGTGTTTGCTCTCCAGCCCAGAGGCATTTACACAAAAGCTGTTGATGGCAGGGTATTTACCAAACCCTCAGGAACATAGCTGCTTCCCTCACTGCAGATTACCCTTCCATTGATTGTATCCTAGCAGGAAGATTGGCCACCAACATTTTTTTTTTCCCCTAAGAAAAAGCTTCCCACTGGAGCTTCCTCTGTTATATTCACTAGAGGAAGTGCTTGGTTATTGTGTTTGGTCAGAGGTAGTTTTCCTCATGCAATTGGCTATCAATCTTGGATCTTTAACAGTGAAGTAGATACCCTTGTGCCTGAGAAAGCTGCTCAAGTTATACATTTTACAGCTTTCATCTGGTTCAAAGAAGAAAACAAATTTGGTTAGCACTATGGGTTTCTAGGCAAGGTTCAGGACTACTGTGATAATTAATTATTCCTGTTTCTGGGTTGTTATAAAGATCTCCCACTAGTCTATACTTCTTTTCATTGTTGAAAGCCCACAAGCTCTTGCTCTTCCCTTTCTTTCTTTTCACTTCATGCTGTTCCTCAGCCTGTTTGCCCTCAGGTCTCTCTCTGTAAGCATGTGTGTCCATAGCTTTATTTGGGGGGAGGGGTGCTTTAGCCTGCAGGCTGTATTTAGTGGGAGACAAGAAGGCCAAAGGGAGGGAGAAGTTATAGCATTTATCCACCTTCTTCTCTCTCTTAGCATTGCTGGCAACAGCTGTTGCTCCTTCATGGTTCCAGGCCTTGGTGGAACTCCTGCAGCTCCAGTTGGTATAGGCTGACAGTGACCTGTGGGTTCCAGTAACACTAACTCTTGCTTTTGTCTGTCCAGTTGTGGGTGCTGGTGTTTTATTGCTGCTGCTAAATCTCTAGGTTACACTATAAAATCCAGTATGTAAACTCAGATTCTCCTTTATCAGAATAAGCAATTTAATTAATAAAATTTCCTTAATGTAATTTAATCCTTATAGTAGTCTCTGTTTTCCTGATTGGACCCTTTCTGCATAATTCTCAGTTTTCTACATGAAAATATATTTAAGAGAATAGAACTATTTGTTTTCTCTCAAGGAGTCATAGCAGTTGAGATCAAAGCACAAAACAGAGAATTGGATGTGCAATTTAAATTAGACTGAACCCTTCCTTAGACTAGCACTACCTGCTTTTCTGAATCTACATAAACTTTAATGAGAGATCAAGGTAGGCCAATTACATGATATTTAAGAATAATAAAGCTGTAAGGCCATGAGGCTGTTAGGCTGATGAGTCCCAAGAATGGAATGGAGGGCTAGCTGATCAATTATAAAAAATATTTTTAAAATACGCTCCTATGAAGTATAAAATTGCAATGTTTTCTCATTGCTATAATCTCGAATACCAATCCACAGAGGTAAATTTACAAAAAACTCACTAAAAAAGAAGTTAACTGTTGTAAACTTGTTATTTGAGTTATTGGTTATTAGTTGCTAATTATTTGAGGTTATCTTGGATGATTTTGATTGACAAAAATAACTTACATATTATTAGTAATTTTTTTCTTTTTAGTTTTCAAAAATCCTTGTCATGCTTTTTATTGCAGAAAAGATATAAATGATTCAAAATACATAATATTAAGGTAGATCATAAATTGATATTTAAAGTTTTACCTTACATTTACAATATATATTGTCATTTTAAGTGTCATATTAATTAGTTGAAGCTTTTGAACTCATGGATGGACAAAATTGGTTGAGAAAACAGGATTGCAGACAGACAATTCTTTGTATCAGAAAGTTGTACTTTAATATATAAATCAAAGTTATAAATTTTTGGAAAAAAGTCTATTTATAATTTTTATATGTTTATTATCATATATATTATAATTTCATTTTCTACATTATTTAGTATCAGTGCAAACTTTATTAAGATTTTTTTTATTATGATTTCTTGTTAATAACTGATTTATTGTCTATGGCATAGTCATTAAGCTAAAACTTTAACTCCTCCCCTTCCAGCTCTTAACACTAGTGTAATTAGAGAAGCCAGGAACTAAAATTTGTCACTTCCTAATTTAATCCTTTGTAAGCCAAACACTGTTGCTTCATGGAACTATTTTGCAAATAATTAATGTAATTCTTTTGTTTTTCAGCTTAACACATTTAGAAATAAAGAATAACATGACTGTTTTGTTTTAATAGACAGTGTAAGATCTAGAGGCCATTGTACAGGTTGCATGACTTAGATATGATTACCTTTTTGTCTTGGGCTAATGACATTTGTTATTTTACTACTTTAAAAAATAATGTTGTAAAGCTGGGCGTGGTGACGCATGCTAGTAATCCCAGTATTTGGGAGGCTGAGACTGGAGGATATGGATCACGGCCAGCCTCAGCTACTTAGTGAGGCCCTAAGCAACTTAGTGAGACCCTGTTTCAAAATAAAGAATGAAAAATGGGGGTGGGGTTGTAGCTCGGAGGAGAATGCCCCTGGGTTTAATCCCTAGTACCCCAAAGAAAAAAGGAAGAAAGAAAGATAGAAAGAAAGAAAGAAAAGATGTTGTAAAACTTAAGGATATATTTTCAAAGTTTTTGATCCATTGAAGTATGATACATGGATGCAAATGTCTGAAATACATTCAAAATTTCACGAACTCTGTTTTTTAATTTTCCATCCTCCTTTTTTTCCTCCTCTTTCCTTCCCCTTCTTCTTTCCTTCATCTCTGAACCTAGTATGAGGAAATGAAAGAAGTATGCAACCAGCCCAATTAGAAATGACAGTCTTTCCTTGCCTACCTTTGACTTAATTTGCCCTTAACTTATTTAAGCTTTGATTGTTTTTCTTATTTAAGTCAAACAGTGCAAACCTTTTAGTTTTTAATTGAAGAGAAATTCTGATTCTTAGCTCATGCTGAGTAAAATATGTGACAGTATTGCTTATAGTGCTGCTAACTTTAAGTGCTATTTGTAGTGTGTTATGGGCTCTGGAAGTCTTATGTGGAGAAAAAAAAAAGGGACTTGGTGGAATGAAAAGTACTAGAAAAAAAGTCAATTAGGACTGTACTGCCTGCCAGAGTCGAAGAGGAGGAGCATGATATCCATTCTGAATTGGTACACTAAGAAGCAGAAATCCAATTAACAAATTCACATTTCTGCAGCAGAAGACAGTGATTAAAATTTTGGTGAACTACTCAGAATTCCTGGCACACACATCAAAAACCTGACAACTTGCAGAGACTTAAAAAAATGTTCTGCATTTTTAAGAACAAATATGTAAATAGAGAGTTCATTATGCCTCTTGTTCTCAAATGGCCTTTAATTGTGTGGCATGAGAATGTTGTTTTTTAATTACTTAATATTTACATATTAATGATGCTTATATTCAAATAGAGTGCTTTTAAAAGCATGTAGCATCTGATATGCAGATAGAGTTAGAAGAATAGAGAACTGATTTCTAAAAACTTAAATAAATGAAATTACCTCTAAAATTTGATCTTGATTTCAAATTTACACATTAAATCAATGCTTTACACTCTTCATGCCATTTTAAGCACTGGTGATGCAGAGATGAATAAGATATGGGTCCTGACCTGCAGTGGCTTACCTTCGACTCCAATGGGAGCAACATGCATTTATTTAGACCAAATTAGAAATAACACTGTGATGGGAGAATGAGTGCTATCCGTGGTATACAGAGAGTACGGAGAATATAATCTCTGGTCTTGACTGTGGGCTTTCCTGGTGGCTTTACAGAGGATATGTGCTAGGACCATGAAGGTTGAATTATGCATTGATAGAAATGAACCTAGCCTTGTAACTGCCAAATATGGCATGGGCATACTATTGCTGTCAATGTATTTTTTTTAAGTTGTTCTAGGTTCTGTGTATGATACTTTATTACTGTTAAGTATGTATTTCTACATGTTGGGGGCCATCCATAGGTGTGGATTGAGCACGAGGTCATGAAAATACACTCACAGCGCCCACAGTGTGGAAGCACATCTGTTTATTTCAAAAAATACCTGTTTCTTATACTATCTTTTACAATGAGGCATACAGAACAGGAATTTTTACAGACTTGTTTTTCCTAAAAGTTGAGTAGGTACACCTTTGATGGGATTAAGAAAACAGCAAAGGTTACAGAATACAATACATTTATAAAAATTCTTTTAGTACAAAAACAGTGTTAAAGGTTAACGACGAAGAAGAGTCTCTATTCATGTTCTTTATTTGCCTAGCTCCTGTAAGCAGTGTTCTTATCTTATTTTCAGGCAGCTAGAGTTAGTTAATCTGTGGTGGAGACAAGGGGGAGGTGTTTCAGAGAGAGAGAGAGAAAAAAACTATCTGTCTTAAAGCTTTCTTTACTCAGAGATAAAATATAGTCCTAAGTTTCTTTGGTTTAGTAGCTAAGCTTGCAAAGTCCATTTCCTGATGTTTGTAAAAGGTTAATGAATATCTCTGAGGCAAACTGAGGCATTGTCTTTTTCAGCTAACATTGAGGAATCACAATCTGTCCAGCCATCTTGTGTTTCTAAGAAATTTTCCTTTATAATTAATGTGAAAGCAAAACCCAAAGCACCCCACATTTCCAGAATATAATAATGCAAAGTGGAAAATGCCATGCGTTCCTTCTTTTGGAATCGTCTGCCTTGCAGGGTTCCAGCAGGACCCTTGCTCAAGGTCCAGCTATTAAGGTGACTTGGACTACGTATTAATTTAATCACTTAATTCATTTATTTTTATTCACCATAAATTGTAATATCAGTGTTTGAACTGAGTTAACCTGGTGAATTTAACATATTTATATATAATTAATGACAATTATGTATTAAATTTAGAACTGTAAATACCACTTATGTGCTGATGACCCCTTAATTTATTTGCTGTGTCTCCTTTGGAAATGTAGGGATCTCAGACATGGCATGTTCAAATGTCTTTACCTTCTTTCAAACTATTGTAGTTGCTACAATGCCTTCCAGGTGCTCAAACTAAAAACGTTGGTGTCATCCTGAGTCTTCTTTTTCTCTCATGACCTATAACCTGTTTGTCAAATAATTCTGTTGATTATATTTTCAAATATATCCAGAATCTGATGACTTTATACCACCTCCAGCTGCTACAACTGTGGTCCAAGTCACTGATAATTGCTTGACTGGATTAATTTAATATGGCTTCTGTTTATTTCTACCTCTGCTCCTGTATTCTAGACTCAGCACAGAAGCTAGAATGATCTTAATGTAAGTTAGATCATGGCACACTCCTATTCAGAAGCCTCCAGTGGCTCCCCCAATTCCCCATAGCAACAGCTAATATCCTTCGTGTGACCCACAAGGCTCCATATAGTCTGTCCTTTGCTCACCTCTTTGGCCATGTCTCCTGCCAGTCTTCTTTCTATTCACTCTGCTAAAGCACTGCTGGCTCCTTCCTGATCTTCCAAAGTACTAGATGAATTTCCATGTCAGGACCTTTGCACTACCTTAACTCTTGCCCCAGACATAGGGATGATTTTGTTTTCTCTTTCACCTTTTTCAGATCTTTGTTCAGATATCTCCTTCTCAATGAGATTGCTCTTGACTGCCTATTTAAAATTACATCACATCTCCCTTCTCTCTTCTCTCCATCCTTCTTGTCTTGCTCTATTTGTCTGGATAGCACTTAACATACACAAACCTTTGTTAAATTTTTAATATAGCATATAATTTTCTTACTTACTGCTACCCTCCCCAACTAAGAATATAAGACATCTACTAGATATCTTTTTTTCAGAAATACTAATGGCTGGCCCTATTCTAAGTAAATTAAATCAGAATCTCTAAGAATGGAGCTTGCCCATCAATATTTTTTCGAATGTTCTTCAGGTGATCCTATTGTGCAGCCAAAGTTAGAGCCAGATGCTCAGAAAACCTCTAAATGTGTGAATGAATGGAGAGGCAGCACAACTACTGAATCAGAAACCAAGATTTAGACTATCTCAGGCATAAAGATTAGATTTCGGATATTTGTGATGAGAAATTGGTGGGAGAGGAAGAAGGGAATGGGGAAGGAAAGGGAAAGGAAAGCGAGAGGTCAAAGAGTGGACTCCTATGTAACTGTAACAGGAAGGAAGGATTGTGCCCTAGTCTCTTGGCAGCTGTTGCCAATCAGTGATTCCCATTTAAAGGGCATAGATATGTTGGGGACTGCCTAGCTAATAATTTGTATTAAGGCAAGTGTATTACATTTCCAAGACAATTTTTTTTTCTCTCCTCTAAAGTAATCAAGAATTTATAGAGAAGATAAGATTTGAACCAGGTGGTTGAATAAATAGATGGGGAAGGAGAAGATACACTTTTTACTTATAAGAGTAGAATGAGTGAAGTGAGACCAGTTTCAAAATAATGAG
The DNA here is from genome assembly GCA_004027655.1 of Graphiurus murinus. Taxonomy (NCBI): domain Eukaryota; kingdom Metazoa; phylum Chordata; class Mammalia; order Rodentia; family Gliridae; genus Graphiurus; species Graphiurus murinus. Next base: position 9,088 of record PVLC010011483.1, read on the forward strand.
CATAGTTTACTAGACACAGTGAGAACAACTTCTTAGAATTTGGGGAAAGATATTTGAGCTAGCTTAACTGATTTCAGGGAATGGTAGGGATGGACAGTGAAGGGCTTTGGTAGGGAAGCACTGGAATTCCTTTTGGCAGCAGAAATATTTTTGCTTCCTTAAAGGCTTTGGAGACCATAGGAAATATGATTAGAACGATTTAAGGAAGATTGATCTGGCCAATGAAGTGGCAAGGAGTAAGAAGGGACTGCTCTGAGGAGAAGCAGAGCGTAAAGTATCCTAGAAAGACAAGCTGAAAGCCAAGTAAAATGGTGAAAGATGTCAGATCTGGTAGGAGAATGACAGAACAAATAGGCCCCAGTTTTGAAATAATGCCGAGACAGAAGCCCAATGTGGTGAAGAAGGCAGTTGTTGAAAGGGAGGGAGTATATAGAGAAGGTGCCTGAGAATCAACGCTATAGACTCTGCATTCCAACACTCTGAAAGCACTGTTCTCATTGCTAGTATTAGTGGTTTTTATTGTCTCTGCCATGCTTTTAAGGTTATTTAGGAGCCCTCCAATTCTACTCTGATGCCCTCAGTTTTCTGAGGTGCTGGGAAGTGTTTGTCTGATGTCCTAAATATGGTTTCTTTCCTCCTCTCTTCCTCCCTCCCTCCTTCTTCCCTCCCCTGGGGATTGAATGCAAGCACATTTTATCTCTGAACTAAGCTCCCAGCCCTTTTTTTGTTTTGTTTTGGAACGGTCTTGCTAAGTTGCTGAGGGTCTTGCTAGGTAGTTGGAGCAGGCCTTGAACCTGGGATCCTCTTGTCTCAGTTTCCCAAATACTGGAATTAAAGGTGTGCAACAACACACCCACTGGCTTTTTATTGCCATTCTTAGTAAGGAGTGCCAGCCCCAAACAAGCTGAGGTTCCAGGTTAGTTGATGAGTAGAAAGGATGACTCTTGTTCCTTCTCTTACCCAACTAGCTTTTAAGTGTAGGTGTCAGACCATGGCAAGGTGTAGAAGTCTTCCTGAGCTTTCAGACAGAAATTTTCTCTGTTCTTTTCTTTTCCATTTCCAGCAGCCTTAATTTCCTTACCTATTTTTCATTTATACTCTCCAAGATCTGTGCTATAACTCTAACCCCTTTTCCCTTTCTCAAATCTCTTTTCCTTTTCTTCATAGGAGATTCTCTTACCATTGGCTCCCGATAGCTTGGGGCTAACCTCTGGTCTCCATCTCATCAGCTTGATGGGTATTTGACAGAGTGCGTGTTGCTGTTCTGAAGTCCCAGTAACCCCCACATCAGCAAGGCTTAACCCTTGACTTTGCTCCCCAAACATAAACAACTGATGCTTAGAAACCTTCTTCCAATAAAGCAAGTACTGGCAGGGCTGGCTAGAAGTAATTTAGATACTAATTGACAGTTGAACATATTTAATCATGTGGAAGTTTTTATTCTTTTCAAAATTAGCACCTCCAACCAGTCTCACATAAATTACCCTTGTTAGCCTGAAATGGTGGAGCATCCATGTTGCCTTTCCCACTGCATCATGGGTCCTCTTCTGTTGGTTCATTAACTTTAGTAGGCTTGGACAATTAAGGGTTTTATTTCATTTTTCCTTTTTTTTTCTTTGATTTTTCCAGGGTCCTAAGAAAATTTGGAAGCTATTTGAGGTCTTTTTATAATCCTTCAAATCTTTGTTTCCTAGGGAACATTTTAATGTCTCATTTTATATATAAGTATATACATTGTCATACCAATCATCGACTAATTTTAGTGTTTAACATGAACGATTAGAAGTTATAATCTTTTCTAATAAAAGCAGTATTAAATTGAAACATGATTATCTACATTTTAAATTTTGACTTGGACTTATTTTGACAATCTTTTTTATTTCTGTCTTTTTGGCACTGGAATGGAACCCAGGGCGTTTCCCTTACAAAGTGAGTGCTTTGTCACTGAGCTACATCCTAGCCCGACTTGGGCTTCTTTTAAAATACCTTATGAAACATTTGAAAATTGGAGTGAAACATGTAGAAGATCTTGGTTTTAAGGCTTTGTTTATTCAAATCCTTGGTGAGTTGTAGAACCCAAGACTATCAGTGAATTTTAAGGGAAGTAAGTTTAATTAAAATGTCAGTTTCCTAAATGTAATTATCTGTTTCAGACTGTGAAGGATTATTTTAGGTAGCTTTTTATGAAACACTGGAGGGCACTATTATGATATTCCCATAGCAAGGGAAGGAATCTGATTAATCTGACAGCTGTTTGTAGAGTCTAGAATAAAAATGCCATATCTCATAGCAAGGCTGGGCCTGTGTCTTGCAGAGGTGCTGGTGATTGGACATTAGCCTCCTGGAACTGCCTTAACATTCATAGGTTTAATAGTCATGTACCAAAGTATTTCTAAGCATCACTCTTGGCCCAGTTGATGTATTTATTTCTGATTTGCATTGTGGGGCTGCTCTCAGGACATGAGCCCAGCAAGCTCCCCAGCATGTACAGCTCAAAGAAGCTGATTGGTTCTTTACATGTTACCAGAACAGTACATTTTCAACAGTGATAAAAACTTTGGATGTGGGGGATCAAAAATACCCTGTATAGAAAGCTAACCATAAAAATGATGTATTTTTTAAAAATGATGATTTTTAGATGGAAAGTTGAAGTTTCAGGAGTATTATACCTCAGGGGAACATTAAAAAGAGGAATATCAAATTTAACTTTGATCCTTGATACATATGAATTCTTCTTTGCTTAGTCAAGAATAAGAAAATGTGACCATGAAGCTATTGTAGCCTCTTCTCCAGTGCCTGTGCAAAATCTTGTGAAAAATAAAAATTTAAGGAAAGCAAAATGGCAGTTAAGCATGTATTACAATACATATGGAAACATGGGGCTACTGAAAGAATATAAAGTGAGTAAAAGGGTTTGTGCAAACATTTTAAAGAAGGATTTTAAATGGGAGTGTTGTTTTGAAAAATTTAGCAAGGCCTCCTTCATCTCACTCTGACTCTCTCTGTCATCTGTCTCTTCTAATGTGGTGCTAACAAGAGTAGACAAATCAGAACTGACTCTCTTCCAAGAAGTACTTTCCTGGCAGCTGGAGATAAGCTCAGAGGAGAAGACTGAATGGACCAAGCATTTCTCTCTATGCTTTTGTAGCATATGCTTCCAAAGAGGGACAGTGAGCCTCAGCACTGAAAGGGCTGGGAATATTCCCTTTCTATTATGCAAAGCCTGGATTCTCTTCAAAATACAATGCCCCCTGCAGCCTGTGTGTATTGATTTAGTGTTATACTGATGTGCAACAGAATACCACAAAGTTAGTAGCTTAAAAGAATGTACAAACCTAGTCATTTGGTCATCTTATTATTTCTATGGTTCTGAAGTCCAAACGTAGCCTTAGCTAGGCCTTTTGACTAGTTTCTCATAAGACTTTCAAGTTCTCAGCTGGAGCTGCTTTTCTTTCTAGAGCTTGGATTCTTTCACCAGCTTATGTAGTTGGTAGAAGAATTCAGCTCCTTGGGGTTATAGGACTGAGGTCCCCATTTTCTTGCTGGCCATCAACTAGACTCTGATCTTAGCTCATGGAGGCCTTTCACACTCCTTTGTACAATGTAGCCACTTAAAGCCTCTTTAAGGCCAGCAAGAGAATCTCTCTGACATCCAGTCCTTTGTAAGGGCTCAACTGATTTGGTTTGGTTTGCCCAGGATATCCTCCCTTTTGATTCATTCATTGTCAGCTGAGCACAAGTCATAATTACAGCTGCAGATTCTTTCACCTTTGCTATGTAAGAGGAATCCCATCCTATTCACAGTTCCTGCCCATGTTTTAAGGGGAAGGGATTTTACTGTGGCTTGTGTCATTGGGATTATCTTAGACTCCTGCTTATCACACCTGTTTATTTTCTCACTGTGTTTCTAAGAGTCAGCAGGTAGGGGCAGGATCCTTGTTCTCTATAGCTGCTTCCAGACCATTACTATTCTATATCTCTTAAAAAATAATAATAACATTTAACAAAACACTGAAACTTTGACCATTGTCTCTCCCCTTTTCTTGCATATCCTTCTATATTCCCAGTCTTAAGCCCATTACTGTGGATGACTTCAATTTCTCTGCCTACCACATGGAGATATGTTGGGTGTTGGAGGGAAAAAACAAACAAACAACAACAACAACAAAAATTTCAAGGAGCACAAGTAACGAGTATTAACCTTTTATTCTTTTCCCTCCCTCCCTTCTCACTGAGTTGTGGAGATTGGCCTCAAATCTGTGATCCTTTATGTTGTGTTTTATATAGTTCATTATTTTTTAGTTCCTTTAGATACTTGAAAAAAAATTATGGTTGTTTTGTTTTATTTGATGCCTGCTGACATTAGCTACAGTGAGAGGTAAGGGACAGCAAGCAGGGGCTATGTATGGGGCAGAGCTTTAGAGTTCAAACAGCTTACGGTTAGGCTCTGGCCATGGTGTTGACTATATTCACCAGGGCAAGGAGACTCTTGAGGAAGGGGGACATAGAAGAAGTTGGTGTACCTTCAGATTGGTCAGCTGCCTGAAACTGCTGAGCCAGCTAGAAAGCTTTATTTTAACAAGGGAGTGTGCACGTTCTCCTATAGTGTGCTTTGGTTTCTGGGTACCAATCATGTTAGCGAAGGCAGTAATCTATGGTGACTTGAGCAGAACTCTGTCAGAACCCATTTCTCTTTCTGGGTCTGCCTCCATTTTGGAGTGTTGTTTCCCTGAGTCCCAGGCTAGACTGGATGCGTCTTCCTCAAACATATGACCTGATTGGCCAGATACAGAGAGGTTCCTGAAGCTCTCTCTTTACAAACATGTGGCATGCAACCCTTAGAAGAAACCATTATGGAAGCTTGCTGTCTGCATTAGAATTTATCAGCTTGGTGTAGTGGTAATTTTAGTACTAGTGTAATCCCAGTACTTGAGAGGCTGAGACAGGAGGATCGCAGGTTCGTGGCCAGCCTCATCAACTTAGTGAGGTCTTCGGCAACTTAGTGAGACCTTGCTTAGAAAAATAAAAGAATAAAATAGGGATAGGATGTGGCTCAGAGGTAGAATGCCCCTGAGTTCCATCCCCATTGCCACCAAAAAAGAAAAAAAAAGGAAAAAAAAAAAAAAAAGAATTTACCTACTGTGGTGGACTCTTGTGCTTTCTATCTCTTAGCCATCTTTCTTTCTCTTGTACTTCTATAGCATGCTTCAGAGAGCAATGAGTAGTGACTGCCTGCATTCTTTGTGTATAGCTTCTCCCCTTGCCAATTAAGGTGACAGGAGGGTTTGGATGCTACCTCCCAGTGCTCCAGTGACCACTCATTCCAGGAGGGCTAGGTGCAATGCTGTAGCCACTAGCCACATACAGAAAAATGAATTCAAATTAAATTAAATCTAAGATTTAGGTCCCCTGTTATGCTGTCACATTTGAAGTACCGAATAGCTACATGTGACCAGTAGTTATCATTTTGGACAGGAGCTATATAGAACATTTACAGTAGAGATTCAAGTGTCTGCTTTTCCTTTGGGGTTTATGCCGAACTGACCGTAAGGTGAAACTTAGTGGTTTCTCTGCTCTGAGGCTATTGGCAGTTGGGCTCTACCTACAAGTCTACTTCCTACAGGGATAACCTACTTCTTCCAGGTAGGATTTGATGGTGGCCTAGAGAAGACAAACTAGTCCTGGGGAGCTCCCTCAAGGTGCCTGACATGCTAGGTACTTGTTTCCTATTGTTGCTGTAACAGATCCCCATGCACTTAGTGGCTTAGAGCAGCACAAATATAATATCTCACTGTTCTGTAAGCTAGAGTTTGTCTGACACAAATATCACAAGGCTAACCTCAAGGAGTTGGCTGAATATGTTCATTTCTGGAAGCTCAAGGAAAGTCAGTTTTCTTGCTCCTTCAGGTTTTTTGACAGAATTAAGTATTGTTAGGTTGTAGGTTTGAGGTCTCAATTTCTCACTGGCTGTCATCCAAGGGCTATTCCCAATTTTTTTTTTTTTTTCTTTTAGTGTTAAGCAGGGACATTCTACCTCTGAGGTTCATCTCCAGTCCTATTTTATTTCTAATTTTGAAACAAAGTTGTGGAGGGCCTCAGTAACTTGCTGAGGCTGACTGCAAACCTGCAGTCCTCCTGTCTTAGGTTCCCAAGTACTGAGATTACAAGCCTGTGCCACCATGCCCAGCTATTTCTAGTTCTTGAGTCACTCACATTCCTTTGCCCCTGGTCCTCTTCTTCCATATTCAATGCTTGTGAAAGGCACATTGAATCCCTTTCATAATTCAGATGTTTCCTGTCTCTTCACCACATCTCTCTGAGACTTTAGCTAAGTCATGTGATTAGATTTGGCCTTCTTGGATAATCTCCCATCTCAGGATCCATAACTTTAATCACATATACAAAGTCTCTTTTGCCTTATAAGGTAGCATTTAGGACATAGACACCTTTGGTGAGGTGGTGGAGTGTTAGTTGATCTACCACATGCTTCCAGATCCTTTGCCTGTTATTAAGCAAAATAGCTTATCTGAAAATATACCATATTTGAAGAGGATAACTAAGATTTTGCCACCTTTATGAAGATGATAACATTAATTTGTTTTGGGAGGCAAAGTGTTAGGGAAAGATAGGAAACTTCAAGAAAGGAATAGGAGCTGGACATGGTGGTGCACGCTTGTAATCCCAACATTTGGGAGGCTGAGACCAGAGGATCCAGGTTCTCGGCCAGCCTCAGCTACTTAGTCAGGCACTCCGCAACTTAGTGAAATCCTGTTTTGAAATAAAGAATAAAAAATAGGGTTGGAGGTATAGTTCGGAGTTAGAATGCCCCTGAGTTCAATCCCAAGTATTGCAAAAAAAAAAAAAAAAAAAAAAAAAAGGAATAGAGAAAATGAAAAAATGGAAGAAGTGGTATCTAGAGAAAATCTTTGCTTCTTAAATGTTTTATATTGTTTCATGGTAAGCATATATGCATAATTGTACAACTTGCAGTACATTAAAAAAATATCACGAAGGTATCCCTGAATTAACCATTTACTCATATTTCATCTTTTCAAAAATTAGGAAACCTGTGCAGAAATGGCATTATAATTATAAAAATAAATATCTGAAATATTTATTAATAACACTATTAGAATAATCTTACCAAATTGTAGGCACTTCTGCAATATAGTCAACAGCTTCCCTACCTATTAGATAATAGATTGCTAATATTTGATTTTTATTTTATCAAGAAAATCTGCCTTATTTAAATGTTTGTTGCCATTCATATATTTGTATTATTTCTGTACTTATTTTAAATTTTGTATATAAAACATTACATAAACAATGATTTTAGACTATTGCCTATTTTAAATATTGTAAGTGATAACCTACCTTGTAATAAACTACTTGATAATTTATGAGAATGAAAGTAGCATTTACCTTTTTAATCTTTCATTTTATCTATCTCATTAGCTAAGAAACCTTTCCAGCTTGGACCTACGTCATATCACTGAACTGGATAATGAAACCGTGATGGAAATTGTCAAGAGGTGCAAAAATCTTAGCTCTCTCAATCTCTGTCTGAACTGGATCATAAATGACAGGTAACCATTGTAACATCTTAAAAACACTTTTCAGAGGAAAACATGTAGCAAACACTAATTGCCATTATAACAAGGCATATCAACTTTAAGTAAAATTGAATGCAACCGTGCCTTTTCAAATTGATATGCTTAAGTTTTGAAAACCACTTAGATGCATACTTTTACTGCATCTGTTGCTTATATGTGCAGCAGGTTTTTATGTGCTTTGATACAAACATTTCAATTATAAAGATAGCAGTCTGTTAATTTTTTCTTTGTTACCCATCCAGGATATATATATTTTTTAAATTTTTTTTGTTGATTTTACTGTTCATTTATCAAGGAAAATGACTGAGAAATGATCTCAAACAATATGCATTTAGACCTCTTCTTAATGATAATATTTTGTTCTTTGTATAATTTGTTTTGAAAATGGAAGTCATGTGAACAGTTTAGTACATAGTATAAAAATGTGTAAAATGGGAACTCTTATAAATAATGATAAACTCATTTTTCTTTTAACTATTGTATGACAGAAGAAAAAGATATAGGACAACTCTTGAAAGAAGACTTTAATAATGAAAATAACTGCATAGTAGTACTGGCAATACTGATTAATTTAGGTAGGTTTGTAAACATAGGCATGACAGGAGTCTTGCCTACTAATTTTTCAAGACTTTTTTAAAAGAATATACCATCAAAAATATTCTTACTTCAAAATAGTACTATTTTAGCTGGGTGTAGTGATCCACTCTTGTAATTCCAGTACTTGGGAGCCTGAGACAGGAGGATTGCAGGTTTGTGGCCAGCCTCAGCTATTTAGTGAGACCTGTTTCAAAATAAAGAATAAAAATAGGCTGGGGGTGTAGCTCAGAGGTGGAATGCCCCCATGTTCAGTCCCCAGTATCTAAAAAAAAAAAATATATATATATATATATGCTTTATATGTATATGTATATATATAAAACACACAAATAGTCTCTAATTATATATATATATATAACTATTTTAGCTAAATTAGAGCCTATTTGTGTTTAAATTTTTTAATAAATGGGAGAAATAATTTATTAAAATTTTATCAGATAATGCTTTAAATTCAAGACTCCTTTCATTTTCAATTTATTTATTTATTCATTCATTCATTCATTCATTCATTCATTGTGCTAAGGATTGAACCCAGGGGCATTCTACCTCCAAGCTATATCCCCAGCCTATTTTTATTCTTTATTTTAAAACAGGGTCTCGCTGCAAAACAGTGATCCTCTTGTCTCAGTCTCCCAAGTACTGGGATTACAAGCATGTGACACCACATCTGGCTTTCAATTTCCTTTATTTAAAAATAAAAACATGTAGACCCCCCTGTTCCCTAATTATGGGAAGTTCTAGTGACATTTTCATATATTACCCTGAATTATTTCTTAAATTATGTGATAGACTTGACTTGGCTCCTTCTTAGTAAAAAAAAAAAAAAAAAAAAATCTAGTATTTATTTATTGTTTATTTTTCATTTTAAAGTTCTTTACCTGCTTTATAACTACAAAAAATACAGTACCCCATAAAGATATCTATATCCTCAAATATTTACTCATTTCATCATGTGAAAACATTCAAAACCCTTTCATCTTGATTTTTGAAATATATGATGCATCCTTATTATCTATAGTCATCCTACTGTGTAGTAGTACCTAAGAACTTCTTACTCTGAATTGTAACTTAGTACCCATTGACTTACCTCTCCCCTAGCCTCTGGTAACCACTGTAATCTTCTCAACTCCCATGAAACCCGCTTTTTTATTTTCCACATATTCCACGTATGCTGCATGAGATTTTGCAGTACTCTTCTCTTTGTGTCTGGCTTACTTCACTCAATACAGTGATCTCCAGTTCCATTCCTGTTGCAAGTGGCTGAATAGTATTCCATTGTACGTATGTGCTACATTTTTTTTATCAATTCATCACTTTATGAATATTTATTATTTCCATTTCTTGGCTATTATGCATATGCTACCGTGAATGTGGGAGTGCAGATGTCTCCTTGAAATACAGATGTTACTTCCTTTGTGTATATGCCCAGTAGTAGGATTGCTGGATCATATGGTTGTATTAATTTTAATTTTTTAAGGAACCTCCAAACTGTGTGTATAATGGCTATACCTCCTGACATTCCAGTCAACAGTGTGC
>PVLC010011483.1:18933-39412 GCA_004027655.1 Graphiurus murinus
AGAAATGTCTGTCTAGGTTTTTTCTTTTTCTTTTTCTTTTTTTTAGTCCATTTTAAAAACTGGGTTGTTTCTTTTTGCTTTTGAATTCTTTGAGTTATTTATATATTCTGGATATATAAGGAGTCTACCATTTGTTAGTTGTGTAGTTTGCAAATATTTTCTCCCATTCTTGAGGTTATCTTTTCACTCTGATGATTGCTTCCTTTGCTGTACAGAAACTTTTGACTTTACTATAATCCTATTTGTCAAGTTTTGTTTTTGTTTCCTGTGCTTTTGGGATTTTTGTCCAAAAAGTCCTCATCCATTCCACTGTTGTGAAGCATTTTCTCTGTGTTTTCTTCTAATAGTTTTAGTTTCATGTCTAATGTTAAATCTTTTAATTCCTAAAATTTTTCTTATAAAATTTACTAATTTTTCAATTTTCTATATTTTCTTGAAAAATTTACTGGTGTAGCATAGAAGTGTGATCATCATTTATAAAAAAGTATTTATTGCTTTTGAATACTATTCACTATATGAAACATAGCAAAATCTAAGGAAAATTGAATGCTATTACTTTAAAAACTAGAATTGTTCTTTATAATTGATATTCTCTATGTAGGCAATTATATGAAAATTTAAAATAATCTTTAAAATCTTTTTATAACAAAATAAAGTACATAAGTAAAAATTATCTTGTGATTTTTTTTTAGTATAACATTTGCTTAATATTGAGATAGCTTTTTAGTGATGCATTGAATTAAGGAAGAAAACTATTTCTGCAACAAAATGATTATATTCCACAACAATTTTCTGTATATCTACCTGTATAGAAGAGTTGGTAATTGAAGAATACTGTAATTGCTAAGTAAGATGTATTGAATATACGATTATGTAGATTATCTTCTAAATAAGCATTTGAATAGGTTTGTATCATTTAAATAAAGATGGTTAGGGACTTCTAATCTTTTAGCTCTTCAAAGGCTTATTTAGCTATAACTGGATAAGTTATAAATGAAGCAGAGGGCAGCCCTCACATTGCATTTCCTTTCCTTTGTTAGGCTCTGTGTACTCAAACCTTGTGCTGTTTCAGTCATTTTTTTTTCTACTTAACTGTAATGGTTTTTTGGTGTTTGATCCTAAATATATGTACTGTAGAGATTTATTGGCAAGGAATGAAAGTATATTTTTATGTTTTTAATGGAAAAGTTTGGATTAATTGAGAAAACATGCATTTTAATGAGGTTGAGCAGTAGAGTTTTAAAGATCAGATTCTTTTAGGTTTTAATTACACTACTAGCACTTATCCTGTATACCGTAATAGAACTTTTAAACATTAAAACCCACTTTGCAGTATCATCTAAATTACTCATCTCATTGTTCTTGCCATACTGTATTACTAAGCTAAGTAATATTTGTAATTATATTGGTATAAATCCAGGACTTCCCATCAGACTTAATTATAATTTCAGCACTTAGCTGAGATGGGTTAGTAACCTTTCATATAGAGGGCACTCAAATGCGCTAATGCATTTAGCCTATCAATTAGCTTCTGTTTTACATTTGTTCATTATTACTATCCTTCAGTAAATCAAGAAACATTTATTAACCTCCTACTAAATACTTGGTACTAGGTATCAGACTGTGGGACACTAAGTCCCTACTGCTCTCAAAGGTTGCTCTCTTTAGGAGACATAAGCCTTCATGATAATAATGAGCCTCATAAGGATAGAGGGGAAGGAAGTAACCTTTATTACCCAGGTAATTGATAGGCACTTTACATGTGTTCTCATTTAAGCCTTTCAACATATTTTGTTCAGAGGAAGGTCATACTAGTCCTATTAAATTTAGACTATTTGACTTTTCTTTGGCTTTTCAAAAGATATATATGTTTTTGTCATTGGTGCAATAAAAACTGAGTGAGGACAAGAAAAAGTGAATAGTTCATGAGCCAGTTTTTCATTTGGTAGCTAGAATTCACACACAATTGACATTTACATGTAAAATTCTTAGCTTTTTGTTTTTGTTGAGCTTATTTTCTCTCAATAATAGAAAATTTAGATAATATTTTCTAAATAAAATCTAATATCTATTATAAAGGATCTACCCTTAATGTTGCTAGTTTTAATAAAGGATTGTTCACATTAAGGTAAACTTTGATATTAGTCTCAGTTCTTTTTTCCTATCGTTTATTATAGGTTTTCAAAGTTTTTATCTGTGAATATTGTTTTGAAGTTCAAAGTTAAAAAAGTATGTAATAACTGAAGGACTTTTCTGTATGCTTATAGTATCTGTTAGCATTTTGTGGTCCTGGAATTGATCTCTGTGACTAAGACATGCTGTTCTTTATCTTTGTTTTTCTAAAAGCACTTTTTGTGTTGAGAGAGTTAAACAGCATGATATTTTCCTGTGTTCAGAAGGATAGTCTATTAGTCATTTGACATTTACCATTGCTTTTGAATACAAATAAAATCCAAATGTTTTATGAAAAGAGAACACTGACTATTTCTATCAATGTTTTAAATTAAACATCTGGTTATTATATTTTGTCTACTCTAAGTTTATTGAAATATTTATATTTGATGTAAATCTTTGCTGTTTTACATCCAGTTTGGTCTTCAACATATTTGTATTTTTGACAAAGTCAAAAAGCAATATGTTTTGGGTGTAAAAAAGCTAATATGTCCTGGGTGTGGTGATGCATGCTTGCTATACCAGTACTTGGGAGGCTGAGACAGGAGGATTGCAGGTTCATGGCCAGCCTCAGCAATTTAGGTTCTCCACAACTTAGTGAGACCCTGTTTCAAAATAAAAGAATAAAATAGGACTGGGGATGTAGCTCAGAGGTAAAATGTCCCTGAGTTGCATCCCTAGCACCACAAACAAACAACCCCCCCTTCAAAAAAATGTAAAGAACTCAATGGTCTGGTCATCTTTATAGTAATATGCTTATAATGACTCTTGTTCTTTTATGCCATTAAAAATTAAAAGAAATCTAGCTGATTTTAATAGATCTTTATGAAAGCTATTTTAATTTTAAATTCATAATCAAAGAAGTAACCTATCCATTTTCAATTTTTGACATTGTTCCTGTAAAAAAAATTATGTCTGTCCTATGATTTATATCCTCATTATCAAGTGATCCTTTCATTGACAATAGACCATGGTTGTTTGTGAATTTGGAGAGCATTATTGTTATTATTTAGAATATTATTGGTATAGTATAATTCATACATCATAGTGAGATTCAAAGTGATATATTCATATTTTCACACACATCTATTGATGTGGTTCCTTCCTAACCCTATCTCGCTACCCCTTTCCTTCTTCTCTGTACGTACTAGTAAGGTTTTTAGAGATACCTTCATATATGCACATAAAAATATTTAGTCTATTTCCTTTCTCAAATTTTTTTCCCTCTTCCCTTCTCCCTTCCCTGATCCTCTTCCACTATTTCACTAGTGTCTCTCCTGATTTAACTAAAGTCCCTTTTTGTTCCCATTTTCTGTCTAGCTTCCACAAATGAGAAAAAAAAACATGTTGACCCTTGACTTTCTGAGATTGGCTGATCTCACTTAGCATAATATTCTCTAGTGCTATCTATTTTCCTCCAAATGATATAATTTTGGTTTTCTTTATGGCTTAGTGAAATTCCATTGTATGCATTAGACTACATTTTTAATACATTCATCTGTTGTTGGACATCATCTAGGTTTGTTCCCTAGTTTGGCCATTGTAAATTGTTCTACTATAAGCATGGGTATGCATATCAGTATAGTATTCTAACTTTAATTATTTTGAAAAGATACCAAGAACATTATATAATAACACAAGATAAATACAGAAGATAATAACACAAGATAAATGAAAGATTTTCTGGCAGTCATTAGCTAGCATCTTAAAGCATAATAAAAGCCAGTTTCTTTTTTCATTGCTAGAACAAAATACCGAAGACTGGGTAATATATAATGAAAAAAATATTTTTTTAGCTCTCAGTTTTGGTGGCTGGAAGTCTAAGATAGAGTGGCCCATGCGTTCTGCTTCTGCTGAGGTCCTCATGGTAGATGGTATCATAATGGCAGAATCACCTGCAGAAGACATCTCATGGTGAGAAAGAAAGAGAGAAATTCAAGGGTCAGGCTTGCTCTTTTACTTATTTATTTAGTGGCACTTGGTATTGAACTCATGAGCGTTTTACCTCTGAGCTAAACCCCCAGCCCTTTTAATTTTATTTTTTTATTTTGAAACAGGGTCTCTCTAAGTTGCCGAAGCTAGCCTCCAACCTGCAATCCTCCTGTCTCAGACTCTCAAGTACTGGGATTACAGGCATGTATTACTAGGCCCCACTTAGGTTTGCTCTTTTATTAACAACTTGCTTTTGAAGGAAATAACTGAGTTCTCACAAGAATTACTGTAATCTTTCTGAGGGTAGCATCTCCAGCAATCAAACCATCTCTCAGTAAACCCTATTCTTAAGGATTTCACCAGCTCAAGCATCCACACTGAGGACTAAGCCCCTAAGACAGGAATCTCAATATGCACACCATGTTAGTGTGTTGTTGAAGGCACTAATGTTGCCATAATTCACTATGTGAATCTTTTAATTTATGTAAAGGAAGGTATTGAATCTGCATATACTCTAAAATCTGGAGAATTTTGAATCTTAGAATGTTGTGATTAGTTTCTATCAAATATATGAAAAGGCTTACAATATATTTCCATTTCATTTTATATGTGCTGAATTTTAGAATAGTAATTACAGATATTTTCTCTTTAAATAAAAATTTTAATAAGACCATTTGAAGTTGCAAACTGGTGGGCCATACCTGAGTTCAGTCTCCAAAACTATTTTCTTTGGCATATACAGTATTTTAAAACATTAAATTAGTTGTTGCCACTTCAAAAATTGGGATAAATTTACATGAAAATTCTGAATTTGGTTGTTTTTCTGAAAAGTTTAGGGTCTTGTGGGGGTCCAGCCCTCCAGGCAGTGGGGTCAGGGGTCCTTCGATAGGTGTGGATTGAGACGAGGTCTCAAGAATACGCCCACACTGCCCACAGTGTAGAAGTGTATCTGTTTATTGCTTGTTAGTAGCTGTTTTTTATACTATCTTTTTTTTAGTGAGGCATATAGAACAGAAATTTTTACAGTCTTATTTTTCTAAAGGTTGAGAGCGTACATCTTTAACTAGAAAAGCCATTTCCCATGACATTTAATGGAGTTAAGAAAACAGTAAAGGTTACAAAATACAATACATATATAAAGATTCTTTTAGTACAAAGCAGTGTTAAAGGTTAACGAATAGCCTCTATTTATTAGTTTAAATTTTTACTACTATTTGTTTAGCCCTTTAAGCAGTGTTCTTATCTTTTTCTCAGGCAGCTAGAGAGTTAATTTATCCAGTGAAATTCTAGGGAGACAAGGTGGAAGTGGACAAAGACTATATGTCTTAAAGCCTTCTTTACTCATAGATAAAATAGTAGACCTATTTGGCTTATTTATTTTGTTTTTATACCTGTGTGCTGAGAGGGAACATAAGGCTGTTTAGTAACTAAGCTTGCAAAGCCCGTTTCCTTACTAATGTTTGTATGTGGTTAATGAATTTCTTATGGGTTGTCTTGAGGCACTGCTTTTTCAGCTAATATTGAGGAATCATAATCCGTCCATCCGCCTTCTGTTTCTAAGAAATGTTTCTTTATAATTAATGTTAAAGCAAAACCCAAAGCACCAAAATTTTCCAGAATATAACATAATGCAAAGTGGGATATGCCATGTATTCCTTCTTTTGGAATCTACTGCCTTGCAGGACTCCAGTGGACCATGCCTGGCTCAAGATCCAGCTATTAAGGAGCTGTGGCAGGGTCTTGCAATACAATCTTTTTTTTTTTGTGGCACTGGGATTATACCCAGGGCTATTCTACTGCTGAGATACACCCAAGCCCCCCCCCCCTTTTATTTTTTTAAAACAGGGTCTCACTAAGTTACTGAGGCTGTCCACAAACCTGTGATCCTCCTGTCACAACCTCCCAAGTACTAGGATTATAAGTGTGTGCCATCACACCCTCCTTGCAATAGTCTTTTCAGGATGAAGAATGTGCTGCTCTCTTGGACCAGTCTCCATTTCTCTAGTCTTTCCATCAACCAGACATGATCCACTGTTTCATATTATCTGCTTCTATTCCAGCCAATCAACAAACTCAATTCTACTTCACTGAACTCCAGAATGTAGAGATTTGAAGTATTTCACATTTTAATTAAAATAGTTCTTTTAAGTTTGGTCTGATTAGATATATAATAGATAATGAGTCAATTGGTCCACTTAAATTAGTCTTTTTTGGTTATTAAGGCACTATTACTTTGACTAATAGGTAGCATTTACAGAGGGGAATGGACTTACAATAAGTTAAAATATTCATTTTCATTGATTAACTTCCAAAATAGAAAACTCACTCACAGTGTTCCGGTAAGAGTGATACTAAAGAGTTTCTTGAATTATTAGAAAGGGTTGAACTAGTTTACTAAACTGTTTTCAACTTCAACCCTATGGTTTAAAATTATTTATTTATCTCAGTGCTGGGGATCGAACACAGGACCTTGTACATACTAAGCACACACGTTCGCCACTGAGCTACACCCCCAGCCCCTAGGGCTGTCTATTGTAAAATGAATTCATTGCCAGGGCTTAGCATTTGATACATGATTCCTTTGCTTTTATTATTAAGAAAAATCTTAATACTATTCTTTCTCCTTTCCTATAAAAAAAGCCCTTTTTAGTCTTTCAGGTTTACTCAGGTTAGCATTGTACCATGACAGATTGCTCCACCGCCCGGTTCAGTGAGACTGACAGCACACTGGCTCATGTAAAACTCAATGAGGATTTATATAAAGATTTTTCTAACTCCCTTGATCTTCTCTGGATGTTTATTCTGTTTCTTCTTTCAAATTTCCGTTGATTCAATAAAAAACGGTGATATTTAGAAATAAAGTTCAGAAAGGATTTGAGCAGGTGTTGGTGATATAAAATATTTGCTGAGTGCCCATTGTGTTTTATTTCCAAGAATTGTTTTGTGAACATATGCTATATATTGTATTTATAAGTGTTCAAGGACTGGACCGATAATCTACCATCTTTCAGTGAATGTCATGTCACAGTGGACTTAGAGTTTTATTTCATTTCAATCCCCTAATATTACTTAATTCTCCTAGAGACTGAGGTTTAAAGATTGCCCAAGGGGGAAAAACCTATCCATTAAATCTAGCAGGCATAGTTGAATCTGAGTTTGAGAATATTTTGCTTTCTATTAAAGTTAAGTGGTCTGGA
Organism: Graphiurus murinus; assembly: GCA_004027655.1. Lineage (NCBI taxonomy): Eukaryota > Metazoa > Chordata > Mammalia > Rodentia > Gliridae > Graphiurus > Graphiurus murinus. The sequence continues at coordinate 26,235 of PVLC010011483.1, forward strand.
GGAGAGCAATACTTTTCACCTTGGAGTATTGAGTGTGGAGTTTGAGTTTTCTCCTATAAAAGCTTGAAAGCTTGGAAATAAAAATGAAACATAAATAATGTTGGCTATTGATGGACATTGTGACTCTTGCCCATAGTCCCAGCTATTCTGCCCAGGAATTTGGGGCCAGCCGGGGAAACATAGTAAGACTCCATCTCTTAAGATAAACTATAATAATAATAATAATAATAATAATAATAATAATAATAATAATAGCGATGACTTGAAGCAGCTTCGTGGTGGTATTTATAGCAACACTGTCATTTCTCAGAATGTGGAACAGGCTGTCTACATACTTTTGGTGCCTAATAATGTGGTTGGTCTGGTTAAGTGGAACTTTAGTAAAAATGAATTTGACTTATTTCTGTAATCCACTGAATAGTTGTGCATATTGCCTGTATGATATTTATTCATGTTTCGCAAAAATATAATGAAATATAATTTACTGAGTTCTGGGAAGAATGAATCAGAAAGGCATCTCTCTGAGCAAGTGATACTAATTTGAGGTAGGCATATTTTTGACATTATCTTATAGTCACATATTCACAATTATAAGACTATCCCTAGAAGGATAATGTGGTATTGGAGTAACTTCTATCCAGGTTCTCAAACTAGATACAAAAGTGTGTCTTCTGTGTCCTTCTATCCATTAGCCTTTCTCTTTTATAATGGGTTTTGTAATATTAGTGAGGCCAGAGTGCCTCATAGTCCCCACTCTTTCTTTTTCTGAAGCAAGGACAATAACAATAGCTAATAATAACTACCTCTTATTAGAATCTGTACCAGACACTGTGCTAAGTGCTTACCTACATTGTTTTGTTGCGTCTCTTCCAAAATCCTGAAAAAGGGATTATTAACCTCATTAACAAACAAAGGTGTTAAGGCTCAGAGTTTTGGGGCAGCTCACAGCAAGTGGAGGAAATACTGGGACCCACTTTCCTGTGCCTTCAAAGCCCAAGCTCCGATCAGTAGGTGCTCATCATCTCCTGGTACCTTATTCTGCTTCAGACCTCAAGAGATAATATCCTGGTTTTCCCAAGACGGTCTCAGTTCATGCTTGTTGTCTTGGAATTCTGTCAAATTTAGCCCTTGTGCTGTTCCCTTCTGAGTTCCAAAATGTTCTGGTTTGGATGGCAATTGATATGGTCATCTGATCTCAAATAGTAGACTGCGCTTGATGGTTCTGAACATGACTAGCATATTAATCATCTCTCTTTCCTACAGGTTATCTAAAAAGTGATGAGTTCTGAATGTTTTATTTTCCTTTTGTTTGGCACTGGAGTTTGAACCCAGTGGCATTCTACATCTGAAATGCACCCCCAGCCCTTTTTATTTTTATTTTGAAACAGGATCTTGCTTAGTTGCAGAGGCTGTACTAGAATTTGGGGTGCTTCTGTCTCAGCCTCCTAAGTACTGGGGTTACAAGTATGTACCACAATGCCTGGCTAAGTTTTGGATATTTTACTATATACTCAGAGTTGAAGATTTTTTAAACAGCTTATTTTATAACAAAAATGAAAAATTTTAAACAATTCCATCTGTAAACACTCTCATTTCTTATGAAGTTCCTTGAGGAAAAGTAGAAAGTCTTTTCCACTTTTGTGTCATATACCACACCTGACTCATAGATATTCTTAGAATTTCACGTATGAATTATGAATAGGTATTTAAGTATGTACTGACACACATTTATTTTACAAACACTTCATTTTCTGTGAGTATTCTGTGTCAATTGTAGAAATAATTATTTCTGATTAAAAGAGAATTCTGGATATACACTTTAAGTTGTCTTTCAGTTAAAAAGAAGGAACTTAATTTTCTTGACTGTACAATACCTTTAGTAAGAAATTATTTCCATAGTTGGACATGGTGGCACACGCTTGTAATCCCAGTACTTGGGAGACTGAGACAGGAGGATTGCAGGCACAGGGCCAGCCTCAGCTACTTAGTGAGACCCTGTTTCAAAATAAAAAATAGGGCTAGAGGTATAGTTTGGAGGTAGAATGCCCCTGGGTTCAAACCCCAGTACAGTAAAAAAAAAAATCATAGTTAATCTTAATCTGTACATTTTTCCTCGTATGTGTGATTGTTTCCAAATGACAGATGATATTTTTCTGCAAAAGTTGAAGTTTATCTGATAAAATGATTTATATATTTCTTTCAGATGAGATTCTTAGTTACTCAAATTTAAAGGAACTTTTTCAGTTTTATGGCAATAGTAATAATGTGTTAGTTCTGCTATCAATTCCTTCATTACTTGTAGTTACTAATATCATTTTTAAGGGACTATTAATTGGCATGTAACCTCAGAGTATTTAACCTTGTAAAACCAGTTGAAAGGAAAATCTATATGAGATGCATATAATTTGACCTGCTTTGATTTTTACCTCCATTTCTGGCGATTGGAGGGAAACTGGATCTGAGGGGAATGAGTTTGGTTTATTGATTCTCCATGTTAATATTATTTTGTTTACTAGAATAAAGTGAATTTTTATTATAGTCCTAACACGTAATGATAATTTAAATTTCTACATTGTCTTTGGTATCTAGTGAGCAATAACACATAAGAGAATATTTCTACAAATAGTAGCTAAAAGAGCTTTTATTAAATCATATTATAGGTATTCTTGGATGTCCTAAACTAAATGCTGCTACTAATTTTGTGTTTTTTAGATAATAAAAGGCTGAATAAAGAGATATATAGAGGGTATTTTACAGAATACATACATACATATATGTTTTAATAATTCTGGAGATTAAATCTAGGGCCTTATGTATAATAAACATGTGCTATACTGCTGAGCACCCCCCCCCCCAAGTTTGAAGGATTAAAAACAAACATATTATGAAATCAGAATTCATGATCAAATTATGGGAAAGAATGGATACATGTTATATGATGATGAATACAGTGCTATACATCCATGGTTTTGCAGGCTTCCTAACCTCAAATCTATTTTTATATTGTCAACTTGAAGAAAATTTTCATTTATTGACAAAGATGAGAGTTTATTGATGGCTTGGATTAATTTTACCATCTCTCCCACCCCAGCTTCTTCCAGGAGTTTTCTTTTTCTTAATCCTCAAACCAGAAATGGTAATTAAAATAACTTACTATTGTCAACATTTTTAAATGTATGATAAATGAAACCCAGTAAATAGTGAAAATATGAGAAAGGTGATTAAATCTGACAATTTTCTTGCAAAATGCTTGAGATGATAAATATCTCCTGTGATTAGTTATTAATTTAGTGCAAGGGATTTTACTTCAGCCTAAAATATTTTATGAATAGTGGCATAGAGAAATATTTCAGAGATGGGTACACACATGTTTAACCAGAGAAGAAATTGCTGGAACTTGATTGGTAGTAATTAAAAATGGCAGACCTGACATGCATGTGCCTGGGCCATTTTCTATATGACAGTCATTTCAGAAATTAGGAAAGGGAGGTATTTCCTGAGGACATGAAGAATGACAGAATACTTTTAGCTTGAACCCTTATGCCGTGTGAAAATGGAAAGGTTTGATGTATATCATTTCTCAACTGATAACATATTTAAAGCAATATGAAATTACTCCTCACTTACTGAAGTATGAAAAAAGCAGACTTTTACATTAGCAATTAGAGTTGCACTGCTACTAACAATTTCTCTTAAAACAGATGCTAATCACTTTATATTTAAAGAAAAGATGAAATAATAAGGGTGATTGTAATGAAGAGCTGCATCACATTACTCTCTAACTGAATTTGTGGCACATCACTCTGTTGGTGGCATATATCACTGTGTGGCCATGTGAGGTTTTGTTTATGAGTCTCTCTTATTATAAGGAGCTCCTGTGTCTTCATCTCTGGGTGTCTACCTTCAACCCCCCCCCCAAAAAAACACCCACACACCCACATGTATTTTGCACAGGGCCCTACTCAGGGAAGTAATTTAATAAAACTAGTAATTTAATGTGTGTTGAGAGAATTATAAATGCTGCTTTTGTAGAATAAATAAATCTGCTTTTAAATTTGGCTGAAATCCATGCAATTGACTCAAATGCCCTTCTTTTCCAGATTTATTTATTTCTGAATAAAGCTGATACTTAATAAAGATTTTGTGTCATTGTCTGGATTCAGACAGAACTTGTTTTATGTATTGCATGTCATTTATCTGAATGCCATAGTATTCTTTGAACAACAAATAGAATTCTAATGTTCAATCAATAGGGTTCACCCTTTTATTAGGGACTTTGGAACACTTTTAAATGAAGAGCTAGAAGCTTCACTTGCCTTTATTCGAAAGTGTATTAATTGAAAAGAGGCACAGGATATTGTTATAGCATTTATTCTGCTTTTTGGTGGGAAAAATATGGCTAACAAAAAGAATATTACAAGTTTTTTCTTAGTAGTTCTTATAGTACTTTTAAGTGATGCTCTTTAAAGGTATGTTTAGTATTTGGTTAATTGCTACTATGAACCTAAACATACTGATTAAGGCCAGGTTCACATGAGAACAATTATCTGGTTAATTGCTCTGGTACAAAAATAGGCTAAAAAATCCTAAGAACATCAGGTTGTGAAAGCATCGGCAGGAGTTTCAGAACCACCAGGCATACTACTGCAAATCACATCAGCCAAGCAATTAATTTAGGCTAATTGCTTTTCTGTTTGTTCAGGATGCTCTTTGGAACATCCTGAAATCTTGGCAATTAAGATTAGTAAGCAATATAATTAAAAAATGTTAGAATAATCACCATTTTTCAAAAGTGATAACTATTCCATTTAGTTATCACTTCCATAAGTTTACATAGCATAGCTGTTACACATTTAAGACTTTGAAATAACTAAACAAAGAGGTTATTTTAGACATTTATAAGATTTCTTTAAAAATAAATTGAAGAATAAATTACCTATTCCTGAACTATGGCATGGGTTACCTTTAATCCCTAATTATTACTTAGGATTTTCTAATTTCAGTAATTCATGCTAGGATGTCTTGGGCAATATGAAGAGAAATAGCTAGCCACCAAACATGACATTGGCTAATGACATTTCTTAGATAAATGCCATTTAGCTACACATAACATAATCAGAATTCTAAAAGTACACATTATTGAGATGTTCCTTGTTATTGAGTATTATAATTTTTTTTCTAGTGCCAGTTTGTTTAAAGTTGAGTACTACTTGAGTTTCCAGCTGTTTCTCTATGAAATAATGCTATAACACATCCTCAGCTGAAAATAATGGAGAATCTTGGTATCAGGTCATTATTGGAAATTGTGGAAATGCCATTAACCATTCACCAAATGGTTTCTCTGTTTGCCATATTGACAAATAGCAAGTAGCCCTGTCCTTTCCCTCTCTTTGCCATAAGGAGATATTCTTACTGTGCAGTATGGTTAGTGGCGTATCCTGCCCCTTGAAATTGACCAAAGCAAACATACTGCATTATATTGAGGATTGTAGCTCTAGAAATGAATCCTTTAGAGACACATGTTAAAGGAAGTCCTGGTAACAGTGCTCATTTTGTAACTTTATGTGGCTATGACAAGAAATTTACAAATATATTTAGTAAAATAATATTTGGTATAATAAACTATGGATAAATTTCAAGTTTCATTTTAGCATTCTGCTTTGCATTTGCTAGTAAATATAAAATATTTACTGTAATAAATATTTTATTTACTGTAATAAATTTGATTTCCTCTTAATTCAGTGACTAAATTTCTGTACCTAGCTAATTAATTGCATTATAAAAATAAAATTTCCTCTACTGATCATTTTTGTGGAAAAGAACAGAAGTACACATACTTTTTACAATGCTATGTTTTTCTTCTTTACACACTTCATTATTTCTAGAAGTGCTACATATTCGATGTAGATTTCTTGAGGATGATAATTTGTTGTGAAATGTTCCATTTGAAAGGTCATTGTTAAAGATAAAAATATTAAATCAGATAGGAATAAATTTACTTGATAAGATCAAATGGAAAAATGTTGAGGACTTTTAAAACAGGAAAAACACCCACCCATTCACCCACCCAATCAACTTAACTGGCCTGTCCTTGGTTTTGAATATTGATCTTTTAAAATCTGTACTGAAGCAGCAGAGCAGTGTTAACTCCGTTTTCTGGGAAGTGTAGACTAGTGCTTTCTTTTGCCCTTTAAAACTTAAATTCTAGCCAGGCATGGTGGTGCATGCCTATAATCCCGGTACTTGGAAAGTTGAGACAGGAGGATCACAGGTATGAGGAGAGCCTCAGCAAATAGTGAGACTCTCACCAACCTAGCAAGACCTTGTTTCAAAATAAAAATAAAATAGGGCTGGGAGTGGGAGTGTAGTTGAGAGGTAGAATGCCACAGTAACATAAACAAAACAAAATGAGAAAAGCAAAAACAAAACTTGAATTCTGCAATTATTTTTGTTGAAAGAGAGCATAGGTACTATAAAAATTATCTCTGTTTTGCAGACTATAGAAGATTACAGAATATAGTCACAATTTTCCCCATCTATCTGTGCCTTTTTTGGGTGCATTGTGACATTGCCTATTTTCCCATGAAGAAGTAGAATCTGTTTCCCTAACCCTTTTCACCTGGACTGGATTTGTGAATATAGGATATATTGGAGATTATGTTGTGGGATTTCCAAGCTTTTGTTTCAACTTATGTTCTTGCCTGTTTGGAATCCTGTCATCAATATGCAAATAAGCCAATACCAGGCTCTCTGAGAGTGGGAAACCATACAGAGATAGAAATCTAGCGAATAATCAGAATCAACTGTCCAAAGTGTGATCTTATACCACCCAGTCTCATAAGACCATCCAGGCTCAGTCAAGCCTTCAGATTCCTGCAGTCTTTTGTAGAGAAACCAGCACACATTCATCTGTACCCAGTTCAAATCTCTGGCCCACAGAGTTGTGAGCAAATAAAAGTTGCATTTTTAAAGTTGCAAAGTTTTGGTGAGATTTGTTATACAGCGGTTGGTGTGGGCTGAGAATTTTATATTTAGTCAGGCAAAGTGTTGAGAGTTTTTCATTTATTATTTAATTATTATATCAAGTCTGTGACTATACACACAGACATGTGTATGTCTATAAAGTATGCCCTAATTTATAGACAAGGTAAAATGAGACACAGAAAGGTAAAGTGTCTTTCTGAAGATCCCAGCTAGTGTGTACAGACTCAGTACTGAATGCAGATCTTTCTGACCTCAAGCCCCTGCTTTTATTTTCACTATCACCTTGACTACACCATAAACCAGTTACCATTAGTAGGTGATTCTAACATACATACATATCATTGCCCACATTACCATTTACTATAGCAGCACAAATCAGTCCTGCCTCAGGGTTTGATTGCCTGTTCAATAAAGCCTCGGAGCATTTTCTGCATGATGTATTATAGCATTTTGAGATCTAATTTCATTTGGGAAATAGTTTCCATTTTCTTTTAACTGGAACTTAATCTGAATTCCTATTTTGGGTTTTGATTTTTCTTTTTTCATTAATAATTACCAATGTATTTTAATATTTTATTGTATTGCATACATTACACATACATACAAATATTTTGAAATGTACGAATATATATGTTGAGATTCTTGTGTTTGGGGAGAGTAAATTAAATTTTATCTATTAGTTTTAATTATAATATACTCAGATGGATTATAAAGTTCTTAGAACATTATATTATGGTAGCGTTGGAAAACTGTGTCAGAAATTGTGATTTTTCCACAGTCCTGAGCTCCTACCTGGAAGCTTAGAAAATTCTTATTGATTAATTGATTTAATGCCAGTCATATCCAGTGAACATAAGCTTGTGACCAGAGTAAGAGGGGGAAAAAATGAACTATTGAAGTTGTATAAGAAGCAGACCACATTAAAATAAGCCATTCAAAATTCCTGTTCTAGCTAGGCTTGCTGGTACATGCCTGCAATCTCAATATTTGAGAGGTTGAAACAGGAGGATTACAAGTTTGAGGCCAGCCTTGGTAACTTAGTAAGACCCTGTTTCAAAATAAAAAAATAAAAATGGCTGGAGGTGTAGTTCAGAAATAGAAAATCCCTGAGTTTAATCCCCAGTACTCCCCACCCCCCAAAAAATTCAAGTTTCTTTAAGATGTTTAGACACAGCTTTTAAAATGCTCTGTAAATGTAATTGAAGAGTTAAAAGAGGCACCCCCTGAATTCTCCAACATAGAATGACAGTTTATGGGTGAAGCACGTGGATGCAATTTTAATCTAACTGACAACATGTTAACCTTACTGGATTAAAAAAAAATAAAAAACTGAATGTAGACAGGGGGAGAAAAATCCCAGAGAAACATGATATTCTTGTGACAGCAATTTATTTAGAAGAGGGATGACAAAATATGTCAAGACAATGCCTTGGCTTTCTTCATTAAATGTAGTAATGAATTTGAAAAAAAAAGTTGTTTTCTGAAACATTTTTTTTTTCTGCACATTTCTGTATATTTGTGGGATGACTATGTTTGAGGAAATATGTATTGCTATATAGTTAGTATTTTATATATTATGACACCAGTATAATTAGAAACTTTTAGTAATTTTTCTTTAAATTGATGCATATCTTCGTTTTGTTTTCACAATTTTTTCTTTCACAAGTTTAGTCACAGTACTTAGATATCATTCTGTTATAGAGGAGCTTTTTTCGTGTTGGCTCCTGGCAGCCATCCGTCTCCAAGTAGGACATAACAGGGAAGCTTGTTAGAGGGGGAGAGGTATAAAGTATTACCAAGCAGGCCCTGACAGACACTTAGACATCCACACAGACACGGATGCTACTCCATGTCATCTCGCATTGTGAAAAATGTAACTGTTTAAATAGGGACAAGGTCACAGTAACTTTACCATGCTACACTCTTGTTATTCATTGCAAGTGCATCGTTTTCATTGTGATTCTTTTTGCACTGACAGTATTTTCCTAATGTTTGATTTCAGTGGTTATATATATCTTTACTAACTTGTCGTTGTTAGTTGTATTCTACATTTTGGTCCTCTAAATAGGTACTATATGTGAACATTGCACTCGGTAGAGATTTAGGATTTGTGATGATTCATACTGATCTTGGCTTGGGGGTATGAATGAGGGAGAATACAGAATAATCACCTGAAGCAGCAGGAAATCCTAAAATGCAACTCACCATGTTTTATTAATGCTAATATTAGCATCAGTTTCACTTCAGCTGGATGTTGGAAGAATGATGTCCAATGAGCATTTAGTTGGAGCAAACTGCCTAGGACTACACCTGGACAATGCTTAACTTTCAAAACAGTTAATCCTCAGGCAGGCAATGAAAAGTCTATACATGTATTATTTTGAAGTTTTCTTAAACTATTATTTAAAATGTGCCAATCATATACAAATGAATATTCTAGAATATAAAAATATATTTTCTATTCATCAGTAATGAGTCATTTATTTCAATAATAGCATTGCAAGCTAGGTTCTTTTTTAATAAAGATCCTAAGACTTAGTATAAAACTAATTTTCTTGGTGAGACCACATCTTCTCCCTATTTTTTTTTAATTTATTTTTTTATTTCAAAAGAATAGACATACCTAACTGGGTTGCTTTTAAATATTTGTACAAGTGAAACTTACTTTCCAAGACTGCAAAGTGGGAAAATCAACAACTTTTGACTGTCTCCTTTAAGAGCAGCAAGGAGTAAATTTTTATTCAATTTCTTTTTAATTTTCTGTGACTACTTTTGACATTCACAAATTATGCCATTCATTTTGACATGCAAATGAGAAAATGAATAACTTTGGGATTCAAATCTGAAAAGCTCCTCACAGGTGCTCAGACACACCGCCTCCTGTCTTCCTGTTCCTCCTTCCCCAGGAACAACAGTCTGATCTTTGAAAGTGTCATTTTCCCAGGCTTTTGTAAAAAGAGTCTTTCTTTCCCTTTCGGACCCATTAAAGAACATTTGCTTTATCACTGATTTTCCTTTAAGTTGTGTCTTCTTCTCTTTCTTGAAGCTGTCCTCTGTTTACTTCTTTGTTGATAGTCACTGATGACATTTTCTCTGGTAATTTTTTCCTCCTTAATTTGGATCTTCTCTTTAAGTCTGTAGAATGTTTTCTTTTATTGTTGTCAGTATCATTGATGACATTTTCATCTGATTCGTGACATATTCATTTTATAAAACATGGCATTGTGAGGAGTTTTTGGTCAGTGACATTTTGGCAAACACTTGCCAGTGGCCACCAGAGAAGGTCAGTTCAACTCAGAGCGAGGAAATAAATTACCCTGAAAGGCTTCTCTGAATACTAATAAATTGAGCTTACAGTGGGAGTTGAGAGATGGGGCCCTTTGTGTTTTTGTTTTGTGTTTTTTTGTTGTTTGTTTTTCCAAACTTTTTTTTTTTTAATTGGGTCATCTACAATGTAACCTTGGTAAACTTATTTAAGTTCTCATTTATGATTGGAGTAATGGGATCCCACCTTAGTAAAATGTTTGGAGGCTTAATCATGTTTCAAAAGCACCTTGAGCATGAATCGTTAGTTCATTATTAGAATGGTGTCTTGGGTGGCACCATCTATCATCGATGCTTTATCACCGTCATAGCCTTGTGGCTTCCTGCAAATTGACAGTGGAGGTCTTAAATCAAACTTTGTGAAGACACGAGAAGATTCTTGAAGGTTACTTCTTACTTAACATATGGCAACAATGAAGTGTTCATTATTATTTGAGGAAAATAAAGGCATATAATGTCCTCATCATTATGTGTTTTCATGAGCATCGCTCGTTTTTGTAAGAAATGGACAGAGTGCATTCAGGTTCACAAGCAGAGATTAAAAACAAAACAAAACAAAACAAAACAATGCTCCCTACCCATGTTTCATATTTTCATAAAATAAGATCCCCTGGCATGTTTTCTCTCATATGTGGATGCTAGAGATAAAAAAGGAAAGGAAAGAAATCTCATGAAAATAGGAGAGAGACCAGTAGAGTAGTGGAGGGGTATTAGAGGAGGAATGAAGGGAGGAAAAGGGCAGAGATGGGGAAGGAAACAGACCAAATAATGTTATGTGCATATATGAATGTATCACTGCAAATCTATTATGAACAATGGAATGCACCAATAAAAATAAATAAAAAAGAAAAAAAATCTCTCAATATATAGTTACTTTACTTTTGTAAAATGTTCTTTGCTTGGATTTTTATCCAAATATATTTTAATGTCATAATTTTTAAAATATACTTTATCTACACATACACTATCATAATGAATTAATAAATTAAATGAAATTCAAAATATTCCAGTAAACATTGCCTTTTATTTCTAGTTCAGTTGAGAAAATGAACCATTTGCTTTGAGTGTTTCTATGTAATTTTGAGTTCAATGTATTCATAGGATCTCGTTAGACATCATGTCAAAGGATAGATTATTTGGTCTTCTACCTGCAAGCTGTGGATTCTTTGTCTACAGCATGTATCTCATTGTTTGGGGCTTTTTGTTTGCTTTTTTATTTTTTTACTTCTTACTACTTTTTTTATCATCTACGTTAACACACTAAATCTCATTCAGAGTATCTGACACTCAAAATGCTTCTTATAACTAAAAAATCAGCACTTTAAGTATTTAGAAATCAGATTATTTATTCTCACTTTCGAAAAAAGACTACAACACATCCCCTTGATTTTAGAGCTTGGGAAGAGCTGTGAGATATTTTAGCATACAGAGACACCTCCCTGGAGTGTGTGTTCTGTTGGAGCTGAGGGGCAGGACACAGTGGACTGCCAGAGGGCAAACTGCTAAAGGGAAAACCCTGGAAGATGCTGATTTCCCTTTGCTCTGTCTTGCCCTATTTTTCCAGGCCTGTGGCTTGCGGGTTTATTAAAATGCTAATGATGTTTATTCTATTTTTATTGGCAGCTCTCCAGATTTGGTTATTGATACATCTGAATAACAGTGGAATGCAACATCAAAGTCTCACTTGACTCTTTCCATAGATTTTTGTCATAGAGAGATAAATACCACAATGTCAGATAGATCATATGTATTTTTTTTTTATCTGTATAAAGTGAAATGTCATAAGGGCAGTGTCATTTTCTTAGAAATGAACTCTCAGGGGGAGAGTGAGGTGTCCGATGTGGGCTCCTCCTGAGATTATTATTGTATTATCCTACTCTCTGAAGCATAGTCATAGTTCCAATAACTACTACTCAAGTGTATTTTGGGGTTTCTCCTATTGTTCCCATTTTCTGGACATTGTTATTTCCTATTCTGTACAAACTGATTAAAGTGTAGACTAATAAACTACAGAATAACCCATTCTTGACTGTCAGGGAAGGTGGAGTTTTTATGTTCCTTCCCGTTCTTTCTGAAAATTACAACCACAGATTTGTAGAATTGTAAAGAACTGAGGTCATCCTTTCTAACTCCTTCATTTTGCTGGTTTGAAACTTAGGCTCAAAGATATTTGGTGACTTTTCCAGGTTCACGTTACTAGCTACTGATAGAAATGGGTCCTGAGAGCCGGGCGTGGTGGCGCACGCTTGTAATCCCAGCATTCGGGAGGCTGAGACCGGAGGATCCGTGTTCGTGGCCAGTCTCAGCTACTTAGTGAGGCACTCCACAACTTAGTGAGACTCGGTTTCAAAATAAAGAATAAAAAATAGGGCTGGGGGTGTAGCTCAGAGGTAGAATGCCCCTGAGTTCAATCCCCAGTACCGCAAAAAAAAAAAAAAAAAAAGAAACGCTGAACGCTGCTGCTTCCTGTGGGCATAAGGAACCATACCCACTCCATTCAGATTCTCCCTTGCCTTTCTTTACCAGCGCTTTTGTGCTACTCAAACTTAGTTGATATCATGGCCTAGAATCCACTGTAGTCTCTCTGAATTGTAGGTTCTTGTATTGCTCTTATTCTCCTTTGAATGGCAAAACAAACCCCACATAGTAAGATTTTAGTAACTATGATAGAAAAGAAAATCAATACTGCCTAAAATCCCACTTTCCAGAGATCTCTGCTGTTTGTTTTAATGAACATCTTTTCAGAAATGCACATATCTCCATGTGTAACTTCCCCATCTCCTTATAGAATTTTCACTGTTTAAATTACTCGGTAGTATGTTATGAACTTCTTGTTTTTTTTTTTTTTTTTTTTTTTGCGGTACTGGGGA
>PVLC010011484.1:0-18800 GCA_004027655.1 Graphiurus murinus
AGGGAGGGGAGGCCCTTGGGGTACTTGGCACCAGGGAACCTTACCTTGGGCCAGAATAGATAGGCTAGTGTGAGCAGCAAGAGAGCCACCAACTCCCACATGGTGGCCTGGTGCCGGCAGGCAGTAAGGACAGCTGTGGGGTGGGAAAGCTGGAGTGACTCTAACGTGCAAGGAGCTCTTTTTAAGGGCTTCTCTGATCCTCACCTTGAAATTGTATTATCTCTCAGCTTGGGAAAGTTTATCCTGGAGCTGAGCCAGATCGGAGCCCTTGCCCAGATTCAGGATACCAGAGAGAGCGAGGCCTCCTCAAGGGCTGACTCAACTCCAGGGCAAACCCCTGGAGGAGGGGCCAGAGAAGGGAAGACACCTGACTCCCCTAGAGCTCTTCTACACTGATGACCCTGGAGTTACCAGAGAGAAATGGGAGCTGGGTTAGCAATCAAACCTTTTGACTTCCCATGACGTGAAATCAAAATCACTGCTGGTGCCTGGTGGCACACACCTGTGATGTCAGTACTTGGGAGACGGAGATAGGAGGATCGCAGGTTCAAGACCAGCATGTAATAATTTAGTGAGACTCTATTTCAAAATAAAAATAATAAAATAGGGTTGGGAGTGTAGCTCAGAGGTAGAACAATCTGGGTTCAGTTCCCTGTACCATACTCATACATACACAAAAGAAATGAAGAAAGGAAGATAGAAAGAAAGGAGAAAAAAAAAAAGAAAATAGAAGCAAAGAAAATAGAAGCAAAGGGAACACTTCCTGAGTCATTCTATAAGGTGGGCTTTACCCAATACCAAAGGCAGATAGACATTCTAAGAAAGGAAAAATTACAGACAAATATCACTCAATATATGCAAAACCAAAAAAATTTCTAATTTAATCCAATAATGTATAAAAATTATTATACATCATGACTAAGTGTTATTTATTCCAAGTATGCAAAAGGCAGGTTCAACATTTAAAATCAGTTAATGTAATTCATCATATCTGTAGGCTAAAGGGAAAAAACCATATATCATAGATAAGGAAAAAGCATTTGACAAAATCCAACCGTTACTCAAAATAAATCCAGTTAGCAAGCCGGGTGTGGCTTCGCACGCTTGTAATCCCAGCATTTGGGAGGCTGAGAAATGAGGATCCGGACTCTAGGCCAGCCTCAGCTGCTTAGTGAGGCAACTTAGTGAGACCCTGTTTCAAAATAAAGAATAAAAACTAGGGTTGGGAGTGTAGCTCGGAGGTAGAATGCCCCCAGGTTCCATCCCCAGTACTGCAAAAAACAAAACAAAACAAAAACCCTACTTAGCAAACTAGGAATTAGGAGAACTCCCTCAGGGACTGTATCTCATTTTTTTTTCCATCCCCAGCCCTAGCCTATTTAGTTCATAAAATGTTTCTTAAAATTGCACTGAATCTAACCCCAGTCAGAATGGCAATCATCAAAAAGTCAAATAACAATAAATGTTGGCGAGGATGTGGAGAAATAGGAACTCTTCTACACTGTTGGTGGGATGGCAAACTAGTTCAGCCACTATGGAGATCAGTGTGGAGATTCCTTAAGAAACTGGGACTGGATCCACCATATGATCCAGCTATACCACTCCTGGGTATCTTTCCAAAGAGGCTGAAACCAGAGAACTACAGTAATATATGCATACCCATGTTCAAACCAGCACAATTCACAATAGCCAAATGATGAACCAACCCAGGTGTCCATCAAGAGATGAATGGATCACACAATTATGGGAAATACACACAATGGAATTCTATTCAGCAATAAAGAAAACTAAAATAATGTCATTTGCAAGAAAATGGAAGGACTTGGAGAACATTCTGTTAAGTGAGATTAGACAGGCACAGAAAGTGAAGGGACATATGTTTTAATATGCACATGTGAGGGAGCAACTGGGATACCAGAGGGACTCCAGATATTGGAGAAACCTCAGGGGAGCCAGGGAGGTGGTCTAAGGGAAGGGGGCGGGGAAGACTGAGGTTCATTATTGGAAATACTAACATGGACTGTGTGTACATACGTGAAAATCCCAGTATCAGTCTGTCGTCTGTATGGAAAGGCGGGAGACGAGGAGGTGGGATGGCAGCTAAGTGCTGTGTGCATGTATGTCAATGTCAACATGATCCACATTGTGATGCGAGATGATAATGCACCAATAAAAGCACATAAAAAAATTGCACTGAAGCTGGACATGGTGGTGGACACTTGTACTCCGAGTAGGTGGGAGGCTGAGCCAGGAGGATCCCAGGTTTGCAGCCAGCATCAGCTACTTAAGGAGGCCCTCTGCAACTTAGTGAGCCCCTTTTTCAAAATAAAGAATAGAAAATAGGGCTGTGGGTGTAGCCCAGAGGTAGAATGTCCCTGAGTTCAATCCCCAATACTGCAAAAAAAAAAAAAAAAAAAAAAAAAAAAATTACACTGAGAATGGTGGCGCACAATTGTTATCCCTGATACTCAGGAAGCTGAGGCAGGAGAGTTGCAAGTTCAAGGCCAGCATGAGCAATTTAAGGAGATCTCAGCCCCCCAAAATAAAAAAGAAGCTGGATGTGGTGGTGCATGCCTGCAATCCCAGTACTAGGGTGGCTGAGACAAGAGGATTGCAGATTTGAGGACAGCTTAGGTAATTTAGTGAGCCTTTCAGCAACCTAGCAAGACCCTGTTTCCAAATAAGAAATAAAATCGGTCTGCGAGTGTAGCTCAGAGGTAGAATGCCTGTGGGTTCAATCTCTTGTACCACATACACAATAATAAATAAATAAATAAACAAATAAATAAATGGCTGAAGATGTAGCTCAGAGGCAGATCACCCTGGGTTTACTCCCCAGTAACTTAAACTATAATAAAAAATGATCTTAATTCATTCTCATACCTCCCTGGAGACTTCAACACTATTATTTCCATTTTACAGATGAGGAGCATAAGACACAGCAGTCATACAAGCGCTAATTGGAAGAATTGCGACTGTAATTCAGGCCTTCTGATTTCAAACCATAGATTTACTGTGATTATCCTCCATCCTCTGTAGAGATCTTTCTTGGGAACTTGTCTTTCTTGGGGTATCAGTCGAATACTTTATTTTTGCAGCACTGGGGATTGAGCCCAGAGGCATTCTACCTCCGAGCTGTACCCCTAGTCCTATTTCTTATTCTTTCTTTTGAAACAGGGTCTAAGTTGCAGAGGACCTCACTGAGTAGCTGAGGCTGGCCACAAACCTGGATCCTCCAGTCTCGGCCTCCCAAATACTGGAATTACAAGCGTGGGCCACCACACCCGGCTGAATTTAAAGTTATTAACCTTTGCTGGGCCCATGTGTCCCTTCCTTTTCCACAGTAGAAGAGACTCCTCCTCCTTTTCTTGTGCTAGCTTTTTTTTTTTTTTTTTTTGCGGTACTTGGGATTGAAATTCTACCTCTGAGCTACACTCTCAGCCCTATTTTTTATTCTTTATTTTATTTTATTTTATTTTTTTTTTTTTTTTGGTACTGGGGATTGAACTCAGGGGCATTCTACCTCCGAGCTACACCCCCAGCCCTACTTTTTATTCTTTATTTTGAAACCGAGTCTCACTAAGTTGCGGAGTGCCTTACTAGGTAGCTGAGGCTGGCCGCGAACCCGGATCCTCCGGTCTCAGCCTCCCGAATGCTGGGATTACAAGCGTGCGCCACCACGCCCGGCTTTTATTCTTTATTTTGAAACAGGGTCTCACTAAGTTGCAGAGAGCCTCACTAAGCAGCTGAGGCTGGCCGCGAACCTGTGATTCTCCCGTCTCGGCCTCCCGAGTACTGGGGTTGCAAGCGTGCGCCACCACGCCCGGCTCGCTTTGCGTTTGTTTTGGTCCCAGCGACTCTCCGTCCCCTGCGCAGAGCCCTTCGCGGGTTGAAGCGATGGCGACCGGGACGCCGGATTCGCAGGCGCGATTCGGTCAGTCAGTAAAGGGGCTTCTCACGGAGAAGGTGAACACCTGTGGCACTGACGTCATCGCGCTCACCAAGCAGGTGCTGAAGGGCTCGCGGAGCTCGGAGGTGAGCGGGGAGCGGACCACCCGGCCTGCCACTCGGCGCCTCGCAGCCTTTCTTTGCTGTGGGCAGGGCGTCGCGTTGCATTCTGGGGAGTGTAGTCCCTGGCCAGGGTTGGCGGCGTCGAGGGAGGCGTGATGGGAATTTGTACTTTATTTTTATTTTACTTTATTTTGTACTGGGGATGGAACACAGGGACAGTCTACCTCCAAGCTTCACCCCCAACCCTGTTTTAATTTTTACTTGGAAAGAAGGTCTCGCAAAGTTGCTGACAGCCTAAGTTTCTGAGCTGTCCTTGAACCTGGGATCCTCTTGCCTCATCCTCCTAAGTATTGGGATTACAGGTGTGCGCGACCACTATGCCCGGCAGAATCGGAGCTTTAAAAGCCAGAGAGTCACACCGGTCGGTGGGTGACCTGGTGTTCGTAACCCGTGCTTATTTGTTCTCGGAGCTGTCTCTAGTGAAGATCGGTCCCATTTAGCGCCGAAATTCTGTATGGGTTTGCCTTCCAGGTCCCAGATTCTTTCCACCCTTTTGTCCATGAGCTCTCTGTGGGGTTATTCTCTCCTGGTTTGTCTTTCTGACCACATTTCTGGTTTTCTGTTTCTTAGAATAGCTTTCTTTGCTCTTGTTTTCTCTCTCTCCATCCTGCGGCAGTTTCCACGAATTACTTGGTAACTTTCGCACCAGAAAGCTTTACATATGTACACCCTGCTTCTTCCCCCAAACAGATGTGTTGAACTGGATATTTACCCAGAGAAATGAAAATAGGTGGCCACACAAAGGCGCTGGCATGGTCATAGCACGTTTATTCGAGTTACCACCAAACCAGAAACCCGTGGACAGGACAAAAGAAATGGGTCCAATGACCTAGTCACTCCACTTGTAGGTATTTACCCAAGAGAAGTGAAAACAGGCCCATCATTTTGTTAGATAAAACAATCGTCCATGTATCAGAGCTAAGATTTCCAGTTTTGTTTTCTTTATTTTTATTTATTTATTTATTTATTTTTGCGGTACTGGGGATTGAACTCAGGGGCGTTCTACCTCCGAGCTATACCCCCAGCCCTATTTTTTATTCCTTATTTTGAAACCGGGTCTCACTAAGTTGTGGAGTGCCTCATTAGGTAGCAGAGGCTGGCCGCGACCCCGGATCCTCTGGTCTCAGCCTCCTGAATGCCGGGCGTGGTGGCGCACGCTTGTAATCCCAGCATTCGGGAGGCTGAGACCGGAGGATACGGGGTCGCGGCCAGCCTCAGCTACCTAGTGAGGCACTCCACAACTTAGTGAGACCCAGTTTCAAAATAAAGAATAAAAAATAGGGCTGGGAGTATAGCTCGGAGGTAGAACGCCCCTGAGTTCAATCCCCAGTACCCCCCCCCCCCAAAAAAAAAAGTATCCTGAATATACGTGTAAAACATTCTGACCACGGAATCTTTTGAATTTGCAGGCTTTTACATCCCCAGCCCTATTTTTTATTCTTTATTTTATTTATTTTGTTGTGGTGGTTCTGGGATTGAACCCAGGGGCATTCTACCACCTAGCTACATCCCCAGCCCTATTTTATGTATTTATTTATTTATTTTTGCGGTACTGGGGATTGAACCTAGGGGCATTCTACCTCTGAGCTACCTACACTGCCTGTTCTATTTTTATTCTTTATTTTGAAACAGGGTATCACTGAGGGCCTCACTAAGTAACTGAGGCTGGCCAGGAACCCAGATCCTCCTGTCTCAGCCTCCCATATACTGGGATTACAAGCCTGTGCCACCATGCCTGGCTTATTTATTTATTTATTTATTTTTTGAAACACGGTCTCACTAAGTTATTGAGGACCTCACTAAGTAGTTGAGGCCACAAACCTGCAGTCATCCTGTCTCAGCCTTCCAAGTACTGGGATTACAAGTATGCCCCACCATGCCTGGTTTATTCTTTATTATTAATTAATTAGTTTATTTATTTTTGCGGTACTGGGAATGTTATAATCCTGGGGATTTTTGTGGTACTAGAGGCATTCTATCTCTGAGCTACACCCCTAGTCCTATTTTTTTTTTTTTTTTTTTCGGTACTGGGGATTGAACTCAGGGGCATTCTACCTCCGAGCTACACCCCCAGCCCTATTTTTTATTCTTTATTTTGAAACCAGGTCTCACTAAGTTGCGGAGTGCCTCACTAGGTAGTTGAGGCTGGCCGCGAACCCGGATCCTCCGGTCTCAGCCTCCCAAATGCTGGGATTACAAGCGTGCGCCACCATGCCCGGCTCCTAGTCCTATTTTTTATTCTCTATTTTGAATCAGGGTCTCACTAAGTTGCGGAGAGCCTCACTAAATCGCTGAAGCTGGCCATGAACCTGGATCCTCCAGTTTCAGCCTCCCAAGTACTGGGATTGTGAGTGTGCTCCACCACACCCAGCTTGTTCTTTGTTTTGAAGCAGGGTCTCACTAAGTTGCAGAGAGCCTCACTAAATAACTGAGGTTGGCTGTGAACCTGAGATCCTCCTGTCTCAGCCTCCCAAATATTGGGATTACAAGGATGTGCTACCACGCCTGGCTCATAGCTACTCCTTTTCAACAATTTTTTTCATTTTCAACTTAGTTTTGTTTGTGTGTGGGGTGTGTGTGTGTGTGTGTGTGTGTGTGTGTGTGTGTGTGTGTTTTCTTGTGGTACTGGGGATTGAACCCAGAGGAATTCTACCTCTCCGCTACACCCCCAACCCTATTTTTTTCTTTTTAATTTTGAAACAGAGTCTTACTAAGTTGCAGAGGGCCTCACAAGTTTCTGAGGCTGGCCATGAACCTGCGATCCTCCTGTGTCAGCCTCCCAAGTACTGGGATTACAAGTGTGCACCACCACACCCAGCTCAATTTAGTTTTTATATCAATAAGAACTTTCTCACTTGCTCTCTGTCTTTTTTTTTTTTTCTGGTGGAGGGTGATACTGGGGATTAAACCCAGAGCCTCACTCATGCTAGGCAAGCAATAAACTATATCCCCAGCCCTTTAAATTAATTAATTTTGTAGCCCTTTGAATTAATTTTTGTGGTACTTGGGATTGAACCCAGGGGCATTCTTCCTCTGACCCACACCCCAGTCCTATTTATTTTTACTTTGAAACAGGGTCTCGTTAGGTTGATAAAATCTCACCACTTGCTGTGGCTGCCCTCAAACCTGCAATCCTCCTGTCTGAGCCTTCCAAGTACTGGAATTACAGTTGCGTGCCACCACATCCTACTTCCAACCCTTTTAATTTTATTTTGAGACAGAATCTTGCTAAATTGTCCAGGCCGGCCTTGAATTTATGATTCACCTGCCTCAGCCTCCAGAGTAGCTGGGATTACAGGCATGTGCCACCATACCCGGCTTTCTTTTTTACTTATATTTGTTCATTTTCCATATTATTTCAGTAAGTTTTTTAGTTGCAGTGGTAGTACAGTGTGTCCTCAAATCTTTATTTGTGTATGAATGTTCAGAACAGCTTAACTTATATTAGTTTAGTTTAGGCTCAAATAGATCTATCTTTATTGAATTAACTTTAATGTTGTGATTTTTCTTCCCTCCCCACCCAAGGCCTAATGAATTTTAGGTAAGCACTCTACCTCCAAGCTACAACAACCCCAACCCAAATGTTATAATCCTTAGCTTTATTGACAGTGGCAACAAAACTAGATGAGAAAGTGTGTGAGCTGGGCGTGGTGGCGCACACTTGTAATCCCAGCATTCGGGAGGCTGAGACCGGAGGATCCGGGTTTGCAGCCAGCCTCAGCTACCTAGTGAGACACTCCACAACTTAGTGAGACTCGGTTTCAAAATAAAGAATAAAAAATAGGGCTGGGGGTATAGCTCAGAGGTAGAATGCCCCTGAGTTTAATCCCCAGAACCACAAAAAAAAAAAAAAAAAGTGTGTGCACTTGCTCTAATGCTACAGTTGAAGTCACTGACCTGGTGACCCCAAATATACTTTGTATGGGGGTCCCACATGACACATTTTTTGGGGGGATTCAGTATCAGAGGAAAGTTTATTTCTTTTGAAGAATTGTTATAATTGTGTAAATCATTGTGTTGCACTGTTTTTCTTTTCTTTTTTTTGGGTGCTGGCAATTAAACCTAGGGGCATTCTACCTCAGAGCTACACCCCCAGCCCTATTTTGTTTGTTTGTTTGGTTGAAGTACTGGGACTTGAATCCAGGGGCTTTCTACCTCTGAGCTACACCCCCAGCCCTATTTTTTCATTCTTTATTTTGAAACAGAGTCTCACTAAGTTGTGGAGGGCCTCACTCCACTGAGGCGGGCAGGGAATCCGTATCCTCCAGTTTCAGCCTCCCGAATAATGGGATTACAAGCATGTGCCACCACGCCTGGCTCCAGCCCTATTTTTTTTATTCTTTATTTTGAAACAGGGTCTCACTAAGTTGCAGAGGGTTTCACTAAGTGGCTGTGAACCTGTGATCCTCCTGTCTCAGCCTCCCAAGTACCGGGATTACAGGAGTGAAACACCACACCTAGCTTTATTTATTTATTTTTATTTTTTTGCGGTACTGGGGATTGAACTCAGGGGCATTCTACGTTCGAGCTATACCCCCAGCCCTATTTTTTATTCTTTATTTTGAAACTGAGTCTCACTAAGTTGCAGAGTGCCTCACTAGGTAGTTGAGGCTGGCCGCGAACCGAGATCCTCTGGTCTCAGCCTCCCGAATGCTGGGATTACAAGTGTGCACCACCACGCCCGGCTTATTTTTATTTATTTATTTATTTTTACCGTACTGGGGATTGAACTCAGGGACATTCTACCTCCGAGCCACACCCCAGCCCTTTTATTTTTTTATTCCTTATTTCGAAACAGGGTCTCACTGAGTTGCGGGGGTGTCTCACTAGCTGAGGCTGACTGCAAACCCAGATCTTCCAGACTCAGCCTCCCAAGTACTGGGATTACAAGCATGTGCCACCACACCCAGCTCCTAGCTTTATTTTTATTTTGAAATAGGGTCTCACTAAGTTGCTGAGAGCTTCACTAAGTTGCTAAGACTGACTTGGAACCCGTAATCCTCCTGTCTCAGCCTCCCATGTACTGGGATTACGGGTGTGCACCACCTCTCCCAGTTGCACTTTTTGCTTTGGTTGCACAGTTCCTATATCAGTTTCATGGTAATCGTGTTTAGGTCTTTCTGCTTTTCATGACTTTTAGAGTCTATTTCTGCGTGTGTGTGAGTGTGTGTGTGTGTGTGTGTGTGTGTGTGTGTGTGTTTTACTGGGAATATTTATTTTGTTTTACTGGGGATTGAATCAAGAGGCATTCTACCTTTGAGCTACACCCCAAGGCCAATTTTATTTCTTATTTGGAAACAAGGTCTTGATAGGTTGCTGAGAGTCTTATACTCGCCGAGACTGTACTCCAACCTGCAATCCTCCTGTCTCAGCCTCCCAAGTACTGGGATTACAAGCATGTGCCACCATGCCCAGATATTTTATCTTATTTTTGCGGTCCTGGGGATTGAACCTAGGAGCATTGTACCTCTGAACTACATCCCCAGCCCAATTTTTTTTTTTCAGTACTGGGGATTGAACTTAGGGGCATTCTACCTCCGAGTTATACCCCCAGCCCTATTTTTTATTCTTTATTTTGAAACAGGGTCTCACTAAGTTGCAGAGTGCCTCACTAAGTAGCTGAGGCTGGCTATGAACCGAAATCCTCTGGTTTCAGTCTCCCAAGTACTGGGATTACAAGCATGCACCCCCCACGCTCGGCTTTTTTTATTTTCAAAACAGGGTTTTACTAAATTCTTGAGGGCCTAAGTTTCTGAGACTGGGTACAAACCTGCAATCCTCCTATCTCAGCTCCCAAGTACTGGGATTATAGTTATGTGCCACATCGGCTTCTTTCTTAATTTTTTAAAAAAAGTATGTATAAAGCCAGGCGTTAATGTGGTGTTAATTGTATTGAATCTTTTTTGAGGAGAAACAGCATGTAAATATGTACAGGCAGGAGTTATAGCTCAGTAGTAGAGCACTTGTCTACCATGTGCGAGGATCTGTATTCTATCCCCAGCATCACAAAAGTAAAAATAAATTTTAAAAACTGATGGTGTTCATAGTTAATCACAGTTCTATACCTTTTGAACATTGTAATGAACTTATATTACTATACTATGTGATAGACATTGCTGTGTTTTATATAGTTTAAATCATTAAGTCTTTGTAATCACTAATGAAGGAGATACTTTTTTTGTTGTTTTTTTATTTTTATTTATTTATTTTTTCAGCATGGATTTTTTATATATTTCTTGAGTACAACAGGGTTACATAGACATTTATGACATATCAATCATTGTCAGATCACAAATAGCACCACTTTTTCGTTTTACACATATAGCCCACATTCTTAACATAGCCTGGTAAAGCAAACTTTCTAGAGTCATAAAACCATACAAAGCGATACTTTTCTTATGTCGGAGATAGATTTAACTTGTCCTAGATCGCACTTTCTTAGGAAAAGGGTGGAGTTAGGTTCCAACCCAGACAGACTGGTTCTAGGTCCACGCTCTTGGATGCCACCTCTCATTTGGTACTAGCTGGATTGAGTGGTCTAAAAGCCACTGCGTCCTCTGTGACTTGCTCCTTGCTAATCCTCATGTTTATATACGTTTCACTTGGGTTCCTGTTGTAGAAAGTTTAGTTACTCATGAATTAAGTGTGGGTGTTAAGTTGAGATCAACTCACTTTTCAGAGTCAGGGCTGGCACCCCACTTCTCTGCCCTCTGACCCCTGGCTTTGTGTGTTTGCCAATACCTTACGCCTCACTTACCACATGGGCTTTCCTGTAGGTATGTAGCCTTGCCGTTTCCTCTACTAGCCTACTAGGTCATTAGAGATTTTTGCTCTGTGTGTGTGTGTGTTACTGGAGATTGAGCCCAGGACATTCAAATTCTGAGCTTACACCCCCCAAACCTTTTTTAATTTTTATTTTTTGTAGTCCTGGGAATAGAACCCAGGGACATTCTACCTCCAAGCTAAACCCCTAGTCCTATCCGTTGTTCTTTATTTTTTATTTATGTTTTTATTTTTATTTTTTTTTTGTGGCACTGGGGATTGAACCCAGGGGCATTCTACCTCTGAGTTATACCCCCAGTCCTATTTTTTATTCTTTATTTTGAAACCCGGTCTCACTAAGTTGCAGAGTGCCTCACTGGGTAGCTGAGGCTGGCCTTGAACCTGGATCCTCCGGTCTCAGCCTCCCAAATGCTGGAATTACAAGCGTGCACCACCATGCCCGGCTCGGTTGTTCTTTATTTTGAGACATGGTCTCACTCAATTGCGGAGAGCCTCACTAAGTAGCTTAGGCTGGCTGTGAACCCGGATCCTCCTGTCTCAGCCTCCCAAGTACTGGGATTACAAGCGTGAGCCATCACACCTGGCTTATTTTTTTGTTGTTTTGAAACAGGGTCTTGCTAGGTTGCTGAGAGTCTCACTAAATTGCTGAGGCTGATGGCGAACCTTGATCCCCTTGTCTCAGCCTCCCAAGAACTGGGGTTACAGTTGTGCACCACCACGCCTGGCTTGGTACTGATTTTCAGTCTCTTCCAGCCCATAGAGTAGTGCTTCTTCAGCATTCTCCACAGAGCTATTTTGTCTGACAATTTGTGTGTGTAAAACACTCATTCCTCAGCATTAATTTAATAAATATTTATTGAATGTCTGCTGTGTGCCAAGAACTGTTCTAGGTACAAGGAATAAACAAAACGAAATCCCTGTCCTCAGGAAGCTTACATTTTAGGAAAGGGACAGATGATAAACAAATGAAACACAAAAATCAAGTGGTGGTAAATCTATGAAGGAAAAGAAATCAGAGACTAGAGAGAGATGAAAGAGTTGACTTTAAAGAGGGTGACCACAGGGTGTGGTGGTGCACCTGTGTAATCCCAGTAATTGGGAGGCTGAGACAGGAGTATCACAGGTTCATGGCTAGCCTCAGTTACTTAGGCCCTCCACAAGTTAATGAGACCCTGTTGCAAAATAAAGAATAAAAAATAGAGCTGGAGGTATAACTTGGAAGGAGAATGCTCTTGGATTCAATCCCCAGTACTGCAAAACAAACAAACAAGCAAAAAACAGGGTCTCTGGGGAGCTGACATTTGAGCAGACCATGGAATGAAGTGTGGGAGCAAGCCATGTGGATATCTGAAGGCAGAGAGGTCCAAGTAGAAGAAATGTCAGATGTAAAGGCCTTGAGATAAGAGTGCGTACTAGGAAAGCAAGGAGGCCAGTGTGGCCGGAACAGAAAGTGAGGGGAAGCTACCCACGTGGGCCTGCAGCGCAGTGACTGCTCATGACTCGCACCTGTGCATCTGCCTTTCACTTGTGTGCTCAGAGTCCATTGTGGGTCTTCCTAAACCTCTGTGTAGGTCCTATGCTTGTTATTGAAGCCATATAATGTTTGTTTGTTTGGGGTTTTTTTGGTACTGAATTAAACCCAGAGGCACTCTACCTCCAAGCTACACCCCAGCCCTTTTCCATTTTTTATTTTGTTTTGAAACAGGGTCTTGCTAGGTTGCTAAGAGTCAAGCTACATTGCTGAGGCTGACCTTGAACCTGGAATCCTCCTGCCTTAGACTTCTAAGAACTGGGATTACAAGCATGTGTCACCAGGTCTGACACAGGTACATAATTTACTTCAGTACTATGTAAAGTGATGAAAAACAAATGGGAAGAAAAGAGCTGCTGTTGCTATGAAAACTAAGATGAAGAGCTGGGCCTGGTGGCACACACTTGTAATCCCAATACTTGAGAGGCTGAGACAGGAGGATCCCAGGTTCAAGCCTCGGTTCAAGCCTCGGAAACTTAGGGAGGCTGTCAGCAACCTAGTGAGACCCTGCTTCCAAGTAAGATATAAAATTGGGCTAGGGGTGTAGCTTGGAGGTAGAATTCCTCTGGGTTCAATCTTAGTACAAAAAAAAAAATGAATGAATAAATAAATAAGGAAAGAAAGAAAGAAAACTAAGATGATAATCAGAAACATTTGGTGAAGCCAGGTGTGGTGGCGAATGCATGTAATCCCAGTACTTGGGAGGCTGAGACCAGGCAATCCGGGTTCGCGGCCAGCCTCAACTGCTTAGTGAGGCACTCCGCAACTTAGTGAGATCCTGTTTCAAAATAAAGAATAAACAAAATAGGGCTGGGGGTATAGCTCGGAGGTAGAATGCCCCTGGGTTCAATCCCCAGTATTGCAAAAAAATAAAAAATAAAGAATTAAAAATAGGCCTGAGGATGTAGCTCGAAGTAGAATGCCCCTTGGTTCCATGTCCAGTACCGCAAAAAGAAACAAACAAACAAAAAACCCCAAAACTCTTACTGAGTTAATTATGAGCAAGACCATGGTACAAGCCTCAGAGGGGAATTTGTAGAATCCTCAAAAGATTCTGTATTGTTCCATTTGATGTATTTGGCACTGGGGATTGAACCCAGGGACATTCTACCTCCGAGTTCCCCCCCAGTCCTACTTTGTTTTTATTTTGAATTAGGGTCTCATTAGGTTGATGAGAGTCTCACTGCTTGCTGATACTGTCCTTGAATCTATGATTCTCCTGTCTCAGCCTCCCAAGTACTGGGATTATAAGTGTGCGTCACCACGCCCGGCATTTTGGTCCCATTTTAAAGGCAAAGCTGGAGGGCTAAGGTGGTAAGTGTGTGGTTGTGTGTGAGGAAATGTTGCAGAATGCCAGTGAGGACATCTCTCATCAAGGAAAAGGCCTTGGCCCTGCGTTGCGACAGCCCCTGCACTCCATGTAATCACAAGTCCCATCTATCTTCTCAAAGTTTTCAAATCCCCTTTTTTCCAAGGACACTTCTGTGTTCATCACTTGCCTTCAGTGCTACAATATCCCTTTACCTATTCTCTCTGTCTTTATCCCCTCCACTCCCAGTCCATTCTGTTATCACACTTTTTTTTTTTTTGGTGGTACTGGGGATGGAACCCAGGGGCATTCTACCTCGAAGCTACACCAACAGCCCTATTTTTTATTCTTTATTTTGAAACAGGGTCTCACTAAGTTGCAAAGGGCCTCACTGAGGCTAGCCACGAACCCAGATCCTCTGGTCTCAGCCTCCCAAGTGCTGGGATTACAAGCGTGCGCCACCAGGCCCAGCTACAGAACAGCTTTTACATTGCTGGACTTAGGTGTGCAAGGTGCAGGTTGTAACATGAGACCAAAATCTGTGTGTGGGGGACACGTGTGCTGGGGATTGAACACAAGGGTGTTCTACCTCCCAGCTACACGCCCAAGTCCTTTGATATATATATTTTTTGTTTTGAAATGGGATCTTCCTACATTGCCAAGCATCTCACTATGTTGTTGAGGCCTCAAACCTGTGATCCTCCTGTCTCATCCTCCCAAGTACTGGGATTATAGGTGTGTGCCACCACTCCCAGCTGAGGCCAAAA
Organism: Graphiurus murinus; assembly: GCA_004027655.1. NCBI lineage: Eukaryota > Metazoa > Chordata > Mammalia > Rodentia > Gliridae > Graphiurus > Graphiurus murinus. Next base: position 14,462 of record PVLC010011484.1, read on the forward strand.
TCTTTGATGATCTTTGCTTGCCTCTCTCTGCCAACTCAGACAGTACTGCCTTGACCTCAGGGCATCAAGCTGAATTCAAGCTCAGCTTTTCTCTCTCAGTCTCAGGACCCAGTTATCAGTGAACTCATTAATATTTGCGTCCACATTCTTTGCTTTTTTCTTCTCCAGCCCCATCTGGCCATCTTTCATGTGGTATTTCCCACTCGTAAGCCCAGAGTTGCTGCTGCTACTGGTGTGTGTGTGTGTATGTGTGTCTCTGGAGACTGAACCCAGGGAATTTCTACCTCTGAGCAATACCTCCAGCACTTTGTTTTTTTTTTTTTAATTTTGAAACAGGGTCTCACTCAAACCTGTGATCCTCCTGTCTCAGTCTCCCAAGTACTGGGATTACAGGAGTGCGCTACCATGCCCAGCTGAGCCACACCACACTACTTCCAAACAGCTACATTCCTACTGTCCTTTCCAGTCCCACCTCAACTCTTGCACCCTCACTCCTCTCAAACCACTCCAAATCCTAAAACTGCCTTTACAAATCAGAAGTGAAGCCAGGAGTGATGGCGGATGCTTGTAATCCCAGTACTTGGGAGGCTGAGACCAGAGGATCCGAGTTCCCAGCCAGCCTCAGCTACTTAGTGAGGCTCTCCACAACTTAGTGAGACCTTGTTTCAAAATAAAAAATAAAAAATAAGACTAGATGTGTAGCTCAGAGATAGAATGCCCCTGGGTTCAATCCCCAGTACCCCCCCCCCAAAAAAAATCAGAAGTTAAGTTGGGCGTGGTGATACTCACCTATAATCCTGGTACTTGGGAAGCTGAGACAGGAAGATCACAGGTTCAAGGCCAGCCTTAGCAAGGTAGTGAGACCCTGTTCCAAAAATTTTTTTAAAGAGCCAGGCATGTTGGCACATGCCTATAATCCCAGTACTTGGGAGGCTGAGATAGGAGGATTGCAGGTTTAAAGCCAGCCTCAGCAACTTAGGAAGGCTCTCAGCAACTTAGCGAGACCCTGTTTCAAAAACAAAAAAATGAAATAGGGCTGTGGGCATAGACTGGAGGTAGAAGGCCCCTGAGTTTCATCCTGATTAACACACACACACACACACACACACACACACACACACACACACACACAAACACTAAAATAAAATAAATAATTTTTAAAAGTGCTCCTGGGGCTGTAGCTTGGTGTGTTCAATCCCAAGTACCAAAAAAAAAAAAAAAAAAAAAAAAAAAAAAAAAAAAAAAAAAAAAAAAAAGAATCAAATTAGATTCTCTTGCTGGATCCGTGGAGCCAGAGTTGTTGCCAACTTTGCTCAGCACTTGGTGAATAAGCTATGCAGAGAGCTCTGCAGTTACCAAGTACTTGATTTTTCATGCAGTGGCCTTTGAGACGGATGCTGAGCCCATGCCAGGACTGCCACAGTGCCAATAAAATGAATTTCCAGCCTGAACAAATGGGAAATGATCCTCGCTTCCATTTTGAGTGTCTGTGGTTGCATATGGTGGAGGAATGGAGGAGTGCGGGAGGGAGAGGGAAGGGGCAGGACAGCTGCATAGAGAAGATTGCAGGAAGTTTGGAAATTTTGATCATTTTATTTTTGTCTTCCAGCTGCTAGGTCAGGCAGCTCGAAACATGGTTCTACAGGAAGATGCCATCTTGCACTCAGAAGATGTAAGAACTAATTTCTGTCATGATTTGGGGTTTATATGCATAACTTGTATGGCTACAGGAAGGTGGAGTGTTCTGTCTATGTCTCTTTTTGTGCAGAGTTTAAGGAAAATGGCGATAATAACGACACATCTTCAGTACCAGTGAGTATGCCCCTCTAGCATCCTGAGCCTGCTCTTGTTACTTTTGTGTGTGCACTTCAGCACACTTCCCCATAGAGGCAGGGTTGGGAATCAAGGTGGGATCGGTCAAAGATGAATTCCTTCTTTGGAAAGATGCCTCAGACTATACAAGTTGGGGTAGGGGGTGAGATCCGGAGCATGGACCACTTTTTATGAACCTCCTTGGGTTAATCTGAGGGCTCCTCAGGGGGAGACTCCAAAAGGGTAGGGCTCATGCCAGGACCATGCTGGCATTGTGCTTGGCACCTGGGAGGCACTTAATTGGTGTCTGTTAACTGTGCCCAACATCTTTCCTGGGGTGTCTGCTCCTTCACCAGGGAATTAAGTATAATGGTAACCTATATCCTACATTTCCACATGTAACACAGTTCTAGCTACCAAATTTAAGCCATTCTTCTAGTTTGTTGGACTACCCCCTCACTCTAGGGGAATATTATTACCTCTTTATGGTTTAGAATCCACCTTTTAGCAGCTCTGCACTCAGCTAGGAATCCCTGTTCAATATCATAATGTTAGGATAGGATGGACAGAAATATAAAGTGTGACATAGCTGGAAATTCGTTTTGTCTGTATATATCTGGTCATAAAATACTTCTCCTAGTTCACTGGGTTTTCTTTTTTTCTTTTCCTCTTTTATGATTCAGGCAAGAAGCTATTCAGAAGAAGTAAGTAATCTCAAAGGTGGGGAGCAGGGAATCAACTGAAGTAGACAATGGGGAATTATACTGCTGTGCCCAGGATCAGTGCAAAACTCTGGTTAATATATACCCATAAATTGACATGCTTGCTGAGTGTGGTGGTGCATGCCTGTAATCCCAGTACTTGGGAGATCTGAGACAGGAGGATCGCAGGTTCAAGGCCAGCCTCAGCAACTTAGACCTGTTTCAAAATAAGAAATAAAAAAAAGGCTGGGGGTATAGCTCAGAGGTAAAATGACTCTGGGTTCAATCCCTAGAACTCCCCACCCCTCACCACCACACACCATCATAAACAAAACCCACAGTATATTTCAAAGGCGTATAGTAGCTCAATTCACTGCCAGTAAAAGCCTTTTTTTTTTTTTTTTGGTGGTGCTGGGGATTGAACTGAGGGGCATTCTACCTCTGAGCTACACTCCCAGCCCTATTTTATTTTTTATTTGGAAACAGGCTCTCCTTTAGTTGCTGAGGGCCTTGCTAAATTGCCAAGGCTGACTTCAAACCTTCAAACCTTCTTTTCTTCTGTCTCAGCTTCCCAGGTACTGGGATTATAGATGTGTACCGCCACACCTGGCAGTAAAATCTTTCTTTTTTTCTTTTTTTTTTGAGGTACTGAGGATTGAAATCAGCGGCTTTCTACCTCCGAGCTACACCCTCAGCCCTATTTTTTATTCTTTATTTTGAAACAGGGTCTCACTAAGTTGCAGAAGGCCTCACTAAGTAGCTGAGGCTGGCCACGAACCTGTGATCCTCCGGTCTCAGCCTCCCAAGTACTGGGATTACAAGCATGCGCCACCATGCCGGGCAGTAAAATCTTTCTAAAAGTTATAGGGTATAGGGTCCAACCTTAAGGAGCAGAAAACCTTTTACATTGGTAATATTTCTTAAGTAAAATGCTAAAATCATTAAATAGCTTTGTTTTCTCTACGGGATTAAATTTGTCTCTCACTCTATTTTTTTTTTTAATTTTTTTATTGGTGCATTGTAATCATACATCTTTGTTAGGTACAAGCTGGTAAAGGCATACATGCACACATTTCTCCTTTAACCCTTCCCCAATTCCCGCCCCACTTCCTCCTCCTCCTTCCTTCTCAAGTTCAATTTAGTGATTGGCTTTGATATGTTTGTGAAAGTACATCATGTGCATTAGGGTGCCCCCCCCACATCACCTTCAGTTAAGTCACCTTCTTTGCTCATCTAAGGTTTCTCCTTCTTCATCTAGATTCCTTCTTATGTCCCACTTTTTCCCTAGCTTCCACATATTAGGGAAAGCATATGATTTTTTACTTTTTGTGACTGACTAATCTCATTTAGCATAATATTTTCCAGTTCCATCCATTTCCCTGCAAATGACATGAGTTTTTTTTCTTCTTTATGGATGAGTAAAATTCCATTCTGTACATATCCCATAGTTTTGTAATCTATTCATCTGTCGATGGACATCTAGGCTGTTTCCATAGGTTGGCAATTGTGAATTGTGCGGCTATAAACATAGATACACATGCGTTGGTCCGATATTTTGGTTTCCATTCTTTTGGGTAGATACCCAGAAGTGGGATTGCTGGATCATATGGTAGGTTCACTCCCATTTGTCTGAGGATCCTCCATACTGTTTTCCACAGTGGTTGCACTAATCTGCAATCTCACCAACAATGTATTAGGGTTCCCACTTCTCCACACTCTCGCCAGTATTTGTTGTTGTTTGGGATTAGGTGAAATCTCAAGGTAGTTTTGATTTGCATCTCTCTGATTGCTAATGATGTTGAACATTTCCTCATACATTTATTGGC
>PVLC010011484.1:18900-40032 GCA_004027655.1 Graphiurus murinus
TTTTTTTTTTTTTTTTTTTTTTTTTTTTTTGCGGTACTGGGGATTGAACTCAGGGGCATTCTACCTCCGAGCTACACCCCCAGCCCTATTTTTTATTCTTTATTTTGAAACCGAGTCTCACTAAGTTGCGGAGTGCCTCACTAGGTAGCTGAGGCTGGCCGCGAACCCGGATCCTCCAGTCTCAGCCTCCCGAATGCTGTGGGTTATTTGTTTTCTTAGCTGTGAGTTTCTTGAGTTCTCTGTATATTCTAGATATTAGTCCTGATCATCTTACTCTATTTTTTATAATACAAATTGGCTCCCCCCCACCCCCCGCCACAGTACTAAAGATTGAAGCTAGGGCCTCATGTTTGATAGGCAAGTATTCTGCTACCAATAGAGCTATATTCCTAGTCCTTTTATTTTATTTTGAGACAGGATCTTGCTAAGTTGCCTAGGCTGGCCTCAAACTTAAGATCCTCCGGCCTTAGCCTCCGGAGTAGTTGGAATTACAGGTGTGCTCCATTTTGCCTGGCACTAATTGGCTTTGCAAACCTTTCTTCATAGTCTAAACACTTTTTTTTTTCCTCTTGAGATGGAGATCTCTGTATGTTGCCCAGGATGGCCTCAAATTCCTGAGCTCAAGTGATCGTCCTGCCTCAGCCTCCCAAGTAGCTCAAACTACAAGTGTGTGCTACTATGCCCAGCTTGTCATTTAAACACTTCTGAGACTTAAGTAGAACAATATGAATTTTGATTTATCTGTGACAATATTTATATAATAAAGGATAAATAGATTGATTGTACAAAGAAATATCTTTGTTGCTTGTTTCCAATAAACTCTTTCTCTATTCTGATTTCTAGTGTTGAACAGTCGTCAGATCTACAAGACCAGTTGAATCATCTGTTGAAATAGAATGGCATATAAAAGAGTAATAACACTTCTTTGTCTGAGCTGAGGAGGAAATATCTTAAATAACTGTTGACTGTGGGTTTGATTTTCTATTTTTATCTCCAAAAGTTACATTAGAAAAGATTCGTGTTGATGTATAGTTTCTCCTGAAAAGAAGCTAGGTGGCTGAATTTTAGAAGCACTTCTTAAGTTGGATTAACCCATGCTTTTATTGAATTTTTAAGTTGCTCTGTTTAATTTGATATTAAAACAAAACTAAAAATAAATTTTAAGTTTTCCTATAGACTTTTTTTTTCTGGTACACAGAACACAGGGATATTCTACCTTCAAGCTATTACCTCAGCCCTATTTATTTTATTTTTTATTTTGAAACAAGGTCTAACTTGCTGAGGGCCTCACTGAATTGCTGAGGCTGGCCTTGAACCTGAGATCCTCCTGTCTCAGCTTCCCGAGTACTGGGGATACAGACATTGCATCACCATGCCCAGCTTCCATGTGCTTTTTGTATGTGTATGTGGTGCTAGGGATGGAACCCAGGGACATTCTTACACCCCATCCCTATTTATTTGTTACTTGGAGATTATTTGGAAACAGGGTCTCACTAAGTTGATGGGAGCCTCACTGAGTTGCTGAGACTGGCTTCCAATCTGCGATCTTCCTGTCTCAGCCTCCCAAGTAGTAAGATTACAGGTGTAAGCCACCGCCCCCATCTTTCCAAATTCTTTTTTTTTTTTTTTTTTTTTTTTTTGGTGTGTCACTGGGATTTGAACTCAGGGGCATTCTACCTCTGAGCTACACCCCCAGCCCTACTTTATTTTTATTTTGAAACAGGGTCTTGCTAGGTTGATGAGAGTCTTATTATTTGCTGAGTCTGTCTTCGAACCTACAATCCTCTGTTTCAGCTTCTTGGATTACAAGTATGCGCCACCATGCCCAGATCCATAGGCTTTTGGTCTGTGTGTGTGGTACTGGTGATGGAACCTTTTGGGTACACCCCCAGACCTATTTTATTTTTTATTTGGAAACAAGATCTCACTAAGTTGATGAGAGTTTCACTACTTGCTGAGGCTGTCTTCAAACCTGCAATCCTGTCTCAGACTCCCAAGTACAAGGATTACAGGTGTATGCCACCACACCCAGCTTCATAAGCCTTTTTTTTTTTTTTTCAGTACTGAGTATTCAACTCAGGGATGTTCTACCTCTGAGCTACACTCTTTGAAACAGGATCTCACTATGTTGTGGAGAGGCTCACTAAGTAGTTGAGGCTGGCCGTGAACCTGCCATCCTCCTGTCTCAGTCTCTCAAGTACTGGGATTACAAGCATGCACCACCATGCCTGGCTTTCAATATGTCAAAAACCGTATTTTCTAAATTGATCCTTAGCTGGGCGTGGTGGTGCATGCTTGTAATCTCAGTGCTTGGGAGGCTGAGACAGGAGGATTGCAGGTTCAAATGTAGCCTCAGCAACTTCGCGAGGCTTTCAGCAACCTAATGAGACCCTGTTTCCAAATAAGAAATAAAATCAGGATGGAGATGTAGCTTGGAGGTAGAATGCCTCTGGGTTCAATCCCCAGTACCAAAATAAATAAAGAAATAAATCCTTAAGCAAATACTGAGGAATGTTTTACATTTGGAAATAGAACTTCAAGCTGGGTTCGATGTGACCCAGTAGTCCTTGCTACTTGGGAAGCTGAGGCAGGAGGAGCATTTGAATCCAGGAGTTTGAGATCAACCTGGGCGACATAGAGACTGTCTTAAAGTGAGGGAAAAAGCTATTGTGAACACATCAGAATGATTACTGTTTTAAAAGATTTTCTTTTAATCGCTCAGGAAATATTTTCATTTAATGAACACAGAATGATGATAGGTAATACCTGTTTTCTAGGAACTCAGAGAAAACTTTGTTTTTTCGTTATAGCATATTCATCAATGAAAGTTAGGCAAATGCTAATCCTATCAGGCCAGCTGCAGCTCTTGCCTTGACTTGCATTCCTAGGGTTTTCTTTTTCGTTACAACTTTTGATTAAGTGGCCTTGGTTCATTTCGTAATAGTGTTAATCACCAGCAAGTTTACTTGTATGACATTATTGCCAAATATGAAAGGAAGTGAATTACTGCAAGTGACTGTGGCATAGGATTGTACCACGAGGAAAACTGTAATGTTTGTAGACATTTTCGTGTTTGTTAGATTCATCTTGCTAAATGTTAAGATTACCATCTATGTATGGTCAAACCTAAATAGCTTTGTTCGAGTAATATGGGACTTTATCTTGTTCTAGAAGAGTGCTTCATTTTCTAAGGAACTGAGAGACAGCTGACATAAGAAAATAATGTTTGCACTGACAGAAGAAAAAGAGTTCAGTTTTTTTGTTTTTTGTTCTGTTTCAAAATAAGAAGTAAAATAGGGCTGGGGTGCAGCTTGGAGGTAGAATGCCCCTGGGTTCAATCCTCAGTACCAAAAAAACAAGGACAACTTCATCAAATAATGAGACTCTCAGGAAACTATTAAGACCTGTTTCTAAATAAAGAATAAAATAGGAGCAGCTTGGAGATAGAATGCCACTGAGCTCAATCCCCAGTAACATACACACACACACACACACACACACACACACACACATACACACACACACACACACACACACACACACACACACACAAGGGGAAGATATAGTTTGGAGGTAGAACGCCCCTGGGTTCCATTCCCAGCCCCACCCCCTAAAACGGCCACCAATTAAGAAAACAAAACTAAGTCTAACCATTATGAGAAGCAAAGAAATATGATTTAAAAAAATAAGGTAGAGCCAGGCATGGTGGCACAGGCTTGTAATTCGAGTACTTGGGAGGCTGAGACAGGAGGATCTCAGGTTTTTGGCCAGCTTCAGCAACTTATGAGGCCCTTCACAATTTAGTGAGACCCTGTTTCAAAATAAAGAATAAAAATAGAGCTGGGAATGTAGCTCGGAGGTAGAATGCCCCTGAGTTCTATCCCCAATATTGAAAAAAAGAAAAAAAAAAAAAAAAAACTAAGGTGGAGGTATGGTCTAAGCTTTTTTTATGCTAGAACAAATATTAAAAGAGCAGCAGCAGGTTGCACTGATAGATACCTGTAACCTCCCCAGGGAGCAGGCATTGAGGCAGGAGAGTTGAAAGTTTAAGGCCAGCTTTAGCAACTTAGGGAGATTCTCTCAAAATGAAAAATAAAAAGGGCTAAGGATGGAGCTCAGTTGTAGCATGCTCCTGGGGTTCAGTTCCCAGTACTAAAAAAAAAAAGCTGGGCATGGTGGCATATGGCTGTAATCAATCCCAGTACTTCTGAGGCTGAGACAGGAGGATTGAAGGTTCAAGGACAGCCTCAGCAAAGTAGTGAGACTCTCATTAACCTAGCGAGACCCTGTTTTCAAATAAGAAATATAATTGGGTGGGGGATATAACTTGAACGTAGAATGCCTCTAGGTTCAATCCCTGGTAAAACACACACACACACAACAGAGTGATTGTTTACATTGTATCCAGTAAAGCTACACACACACACACACACACACACACACACACACACACACACACACACACGTGATTGTTTACATTGTATCCAGTAAAGCTACATTTCATTTTAGATACTGAGACAGGAGGATCACAGATTTGAAACCAGCCTTACCAGTTTAGCAAGACTCAGCAACCTAGTGAGACTCTCTTTCAAAATAAAAAATAAACTGGGCGTGGTGGCGCATGTGTGTAATCCCAGGACTTGGGAGGCTGAGACAGGAGGATCCAGGTTTACGGCCAGTCTTAGCTATTTAGTGAGGCCCTCCACAACTTAGTGAGACCCTGTTTCAAAATAAAGAATTAAAAATAGGACTAGGGGTGTAGCTTGGAGGTAGAATGTCCCTGGGTTCAATCCCCAGTACCGCAAAAATAAATAAATAAATTAATTAATTAAAAAAAAAAAAAGGCTGGGTGTAGCTCGGAAGTAGAATGCCCCTGGGTTGAATCCCCAGTACCATAAAAAATTAATTGTAAAAAAAAAATTTATATTAAATAATGAAAACCTATAGTATTGAAACTAGTTGCCATAAAGAACATAATGCAAAAATACATGAAGAAAAAGTAACTAAGCCAGGCATGGTGGCGCATGCTTGTAATCCCAGCATTGGGAGGCTGAGACCAGAGGATCTGGGTTCGTGGCCAGCCTCAGCTACCTAGTGAGGCACTCTGCAACTTAGTGAGACCCTGTTTCAAAATAAAGAATAAAAAATAGGGCTGGGGGTATAGCTCGGAGATAGAATGCCCCTGAGTTCAATCCCCAGTACCACAAAGAAAAAAAAAGTAATTAAAAATGTGAGAATAGGACAAAATGTATATATAACTTGATTGTTTTATATAGATATAACAACATGCATAGAATTAAATGGGTATCAAAAGAATAGATACAAAAGTACTTCATTAAGTAACATGTAAACTGGGCGTGGTGGTGCACACTTGTAATTCCAGTACTTAGGAGGCTGAGACAAGAGGATCACAGGTTCATGACCAGCCTCAGCCACTTAGTGAGGCCCTCCACAACTTAGTGAGACCCTGTTTCAAAATAAAGAATAAAAAATAGGGCTGGGGGTGTAGCTCGGAGGTGGAATGCCCCTGGGTTTCATCCCCCCCCCCACCACCCCCGCACAAAAGCTGGTGGCACACACACTTATAATTCTAGTACTTGGGAGGCTGAGACAGGAGGATCACAGGTTCGAGGACAGCCTCAGCAAGTACTGAGATTCTCATCAACCTAGCGAGACCCTGCTTCAAAATAAAAAATAAAATAGGGCCAGGCGTGGGGGCGCACACTTGTAATCCTAGCATTTGGGAGGCTGAGACCGGAGGATCCTGGTTCACGGCCAGCCTCAGCTACCTAGTGAGGCACTCCACAATTTAGTGAGACCCTGTTTCAAAATAAAGAATAAAAAATAGGGCTAGGGGTATAGCTCAGAGGTAGAATGCCCCTGAGTTCAATCCCCAGTACCACAAAAATAAATAAATAAAATAAAATATGGCTTGATATGAGAGCCCTAACTTGGTCTATATAGTATGCAGATACTAAGCATACCTGTCATTTAGAAGGAGTGATAGTGAAAATTAAAAAACAAGAGATGGGGATGTAGCTCAATGGTAGCATGACTGCCTAGCATATGTAAGTCCCTAGGTTTGATCCTCAGCACTGCAAACAAACAAAGCAAAAACCTGTGAGGAATTGACCATTCAGAATGATTAAAGGTCACAATCTGGCCGGGCATGGTGGTGCACGCTTGTAACGCTTGTAATCCCAGCATTTGGGAGGCTGAGATTGGAGGATCCTGGTTCGCAGCCAGCCTCAACTACCTAGTGAGGCCCTCTGCAACTTAGGGAGAGCCTGTTTCCAAATAAAGAATAAAAAATAGGGCTGGGGATATAGCTCAGAGGTAGAATGCCCCTGAGTTCCATCCCCAGTACCGCAAAAAATAAAATAAAATAAAATAAAGGTTACAATCTGGTTTAAAATCAGCCCAGCAAATAAAATGCCATGAAGGAAAAGTGGGAGTAACTCAGTTGAAGTTGGTAGTAGTTTGCTTTGTTACAGTTTATCAGTGTGTGGTTAAGTGGTTAAGTATTATCAAATGATTCTTGTGAATAAACCCAAGGCTGAAGATAATATAATAAGCTGGGGCATTGGTAGTACACACTTGTAATCCCAGTACTTGGGAAGCTGAGACAGAAGATCACAGGTTCATGGCCAGGTTCAGCTACTTAGTGAGGCCCACTGCAACTTAGTGAGACCCTGGTTCCAAATAAAGAATAAAAAATAGGGCTCGGGGACTGGGTGTGATGGCACAAATTTGTAATCCCAGTACTTGGGAAACTGAGACAGGAGGATCATAAATTCTCAGCCAGCCTCATCTACTTAGTGAGGCCCTCTACAACTTAGTGAGACCCTATTTCAAAATAAAAAATAGGGCTGGGGGTGTAGCTCAGAGGTAGAATGCCCCTGGGTTCAATCCCCAGTACTGCAAAATAAATAAATAAATAAATACATACATAAATAAATAACAATCACAAGCAATAGAGTCCTTGCCTTAACCTTGCTATTTGTCTCCTTATCTGTCCCTTCAAGAGAAAGCTACCTGTTTTGTTTTGTCATTCATTCATTTATTTATTTAATTTTTTTTGTGCGTGTGATACTGGGGATTGAATCCAGGGGCATTCTCCCTCTGAGCTACACCCCCAGTTCTATTTTTTATTCTTTTTTTTTTTTTTTTTTTTTTGCGGTACTGGGGATTGAACTCAGGGGCATTCTACTTCCGAGCTGTACCCCCAGCCCTATTTTTTATTCTTTATTTTGAAACCGAGTCTCACTAAGTTGCGGAGTGCCTCACTAGGTAGCTGAGGCTGGCCGCGAACCCGGATCCTCCGGTCTCAGCCTCCCGAATGCTGGGATTACAAGCGTGCGCCACCACGCCCGGCTCTTTTATTCTTTATTTTGAAACAGGGTCTCACTAAGTTGCAGAGGGCCTCGCTCAGTACCTGAGGCTGGCCGCGAACCTGGATCCTCTGGTTTTAACCTCCCAAGTACTGGGATTACATGTGTGCAACACCACGCCCAGTTTTGTCTCTTATTTTGAAATAGGGTCCCAGCCGGTTGTGGTGGCCCAAGCTTGTAATCCCAGTACTTGGGAGGCTGAGATAGGAAGATCCCAAGTTCCAGGACAGTCTTGACAACATAGTGAGACTTTCAGCAACCTAGTGAGACCCTGTTTCAAACTAAAAAATAAAATGGATCTGGGGTTGTGACTCAGAGGTAGAACTCCCCTGGGCTCAATCCCTAGTACCACCACCAAAAAAAAAAAAAAAAAAAAAAAGAAACAGTTTCTAAGTTGTAGAGGGCCTAAGTTGCTGAGACTGGCTGCGAAACTGTGATTCTCCTGTCTTGGCTTCCTAAATATTGGGATTACAAGTGTGTGCCACCATGCCCAGGTGAAAGCTACCATTTTAACAAGGCATAAGAAAGTAACTGCTTTGCTAAAGGAACTCATTTGCCTGGCATGGTGGCACATGCTTATATCTTAGTGCTTGGGAGGCTGAGACTGAAGGCTCACAGGTTCGAGGACAACCTCAGCAAGTAGTGAGACTATCATCAACCTAGGGAAACCCTGTTTCCAAATAAATAAAATTGGGCTGGGTATGTAGCTCAAAGGTAGAATACCTCTGGGTTCAATCCCCAGTAACACAGAAAATAAATAAATTAATTAAAATGAAATTTAAAAAGCTGGGTGTAGTGGCACATGCTTGTAATCCCAGTACTTGGGAGGCCGAGACAGGAGGATCACAGATTGACGGCCAGCCTCAGCTAGTTAGTGAAACTCTCTGCAACTTAGTGAGACCCTGTTTCAAATAAATAATAAAAAATAGGGCTGGGAGTGTAGCTCGGAGGTAGAATGGCCCTGGATTCCATCCCCAATACCACACACACACAAAAATAATTAATAAATAAAATAAAATAAAGGAACTTATTTTATGGAGAGAATATTTTGGAAACTAATATTTAGGAGTACTCCCACCATTATATAATTGCTAAAAGTCTAAGTGATACCTATAAACACTACTCATTTTTTGAGTTAACAGTTGGAAAGGAAGCCAGGTATGGTGGTGCATGCTTGTAATCCCAGTACTTGGGAGGCTGAGACAGGAAAATCCTGGTTCTCCGCCAGCCTCAGCTACTTAGTGAGGCCCTCCACAACTTAGTGAGACCCTGTTTCAAAATAAAGACTGAAAAATAGGGCTGGGGATGTAGCTCAGAGGTAGAATGCCCCTGAGTTCAATTCTCAGTACTGAAAAAAAAAAGTTGGAAAGGAGCAGGGCGTGGCATCACACACCTGTAATCCTAGTACTTGGGAGGCTGAGACAAGAGGATCCCAGGTTTGAGACCAGTCTCAGCAAATTAGTTAGGCCATCCGCAACTTAGTGAGACCCTATTTCAAAATAAAAAATAAAGCCAGGTAGCCTATATCCCAGTATTTAGGAGACTGAGACAGAGGAATTGCAAGTTTAAGGAACAGCCTCATCAACCTAGTGACCTGCTGTTTCAAAACAAAAAACTTTTAAAAATGGTGGCTGGTAACCAGGCATGGTGGCACATGCTTGTAATCCCAGTACTTGGGATGTTGAGACAGGAGGATCACAGGTTCCAGGCCAGCCTCAGCTACTTAGTGAGGCCCTCCGCAACTTGGTGAGACCTTGTTTCAAAATAAAGAATAAAATAGGGCTGGAGATGTAGCTAGGAGGTAGAATGCCCTTGGGTTCCATCCCCAGTACTACATACACACACACACACACACACACACACACACACACACACACACACGTGGCAGGGGCTGGGGATGTATCTGTATCTCAGAGGTAGAATACTCTTGGGTTCAATACCCAGTACCACCAATAAATAAATAAATGAATAAATAAATAAAGTAAAATTGGAATGCGCTGGAGTGCAGCTCAGTGATAAAGTGCTTGCCTAGCATTGGCAAGGTCCTAGGTTCGATCCCTAGCAATGAAAAAAAAAAAAAAGTTGGAGCCAGGCATGGTGGTACACACCTGGAAACACAGTACTTGGGAGGCTAAGACGAGATTCGCAGGTTAAGACCAGGCTCAGCAATTTAGAAAGACCCTGTTTCAAAAAAATTAAAATAGCTGGGCATGGTGGCACATACTTGTAATCCCAGTACTTGGGAGGCTGAGAAAGGAGGCTCATAGGTTCTCAGTCAGCCTCAGAAACTTAGTGAGACTGTCCACAACTTCGTGAGACCCTATTTAAAAAAAAAAAAAAAAAAAAAAAAAAAAGGGCTAGGGATGTAATTCAGAGGTAGAATGCCCCTGGGTTCTATCCCCAGTGCCTCCCCCCACACACACACAAAAGGGTGGGGGTAGCCAAGCATGGTGGCACACACCTGTAATTCCAGTACTTAGGAGGCTGAGACAGGAGGATTGTAGGTTCAAGGGCAGCCTCAGCAACTTAGTTAGACACTGTTTCAAAAGAAGGGCTGGAGGTGCAGCTTGGAGGTAGAATGTTCTTGGGTTCAATCTCTAGTACTACAAAATAAGACCCCACTTTTTTTTTGTGGTTGCTGGGGATTAAACTCAGGGGCATTCTACCTCTGAGCTGTACCCCTAGCCCTATTTTATTCTTTATTTTGAAACAGAGTCTCAGCTGGGCATGATGGCACATGCTTGTAATCTTAGTACTTGGGAGGCTGAGACAGGAGGATCACAGGTTTGAGGACAGCCTTAACAATATAGTGAGACTCAGCAACCTAGTGAGACCCTGTTTCAAACTAAATAAAACAAAATAGGGCTGGGGTGTGACTCAGAGGTAGAACTCCCCTGGGTTCAATTCCCAGTACCAAAAAAAAAAGAAAAGAAAAGAAACAGTCTCACTAAGTTGCAAAGGGCCTCACAAAATTGCTGAGGCTGGCCATGAACCTGCAATCCTCCTGTCTCAGTCTCCCAAGTACTGGGATTATTAGCGTGCACCACTATGCCTGGCTAGATATCTTTTCACTTGAATCTCTGTCTCTTTACTGTCCCGATGAATGGAAATACTTGTTGAAACCACAAAAGAAAATAAGATAGACTACAAATATAACTGTGGAAGCAAAAACTAGGTACTAGGGATTGAACTCGGGGGCATTTATCTCTAATCTATACCCCTAGCCCTATTTTTTATTCTTTATTTTGAAACAGGGTCTCACTAAACTGCGGAGGGCCTCACTAAGTAGCTGAGGCTGGCCTTGAACCTGCCATCCTCCTGTCTCAGCCTCCCAAGTACTGGGATGTGCCACCACACCCGGCCAAAAAACAATTTTAAAAATACTTTCTGCAGCCAAGTGTGGTGGTGCACTCCTGTAATTCCAGTACTGAGGAGGCTGAGACAGGAGGATCGCAGGTTCATGGCCAGCCTCAGCAACTTGTGAGGCCCTCCGCAATTTAGTGAGACTCTGTTTGAAAATAAAGAATAAAATAGGGATGGGGTACATGTAGCTGATAGGTAGAATGCTCTTGTGTTCAATCCTTAGTACCACACACACACAAAGGATAGGAACCACCTTTAGGGATGTAAAGAATTTGAGGTGTTTTTTTGTTTGTTTGTTTGTTTGTTTTTGTGGTACTGGGGGTTGAACTCAGGGGTGTTTTACCTTCAAGCTATACCCCCAGCCCTATTTTTTATTCTTTATTTTGAAACTGGGTCTCAGTTGTGGAGTGAGTTGTGGAGTGCCTCACTAGGTAGCTGAGGCTGGCTGTGAATCTGGATCCTCTGGTCTCAGCCTCTCAAATGCTGGGATTACAAGCGTGCGCTACCACGTCCAATGTAGAATTTGAGTTTTTAATGTCTGTTTTTTATTAGGTCCAATTGTGTTTTTGATCTTATGCCTGATAAACAACATGTGCTGCAGGAGGTGTCTCAAGTGCTGAAAGTGACTGGGTAAGTGAGATAAATGATCTTTAAAACATCAGTGAACTGCTGTCTGGGCATGGTGGTGCATACTTGAAAGGCTGAGACAGGAGGATTGCAGATTTGCAGGTAGCCTCAGCAACTTAGCAAGGCCTCCACAACTTAATGAGACCCTGTTTCAAAATAAAAAATAAGCCAGGCGTGGTGGCGCATGCTTGTAATCCCAGCATTCGGGAGGCTGAGACCGGAGGATCCGGGTTCGTGGCCAGCCTCAGCTACCTAGTGAGGCACTCTGCAACTTAGTGAGACTCGGTTTCAAAATAAAGAATAAAAAAAATAGGGCTGGGGGTATAGCTCAGAGGTAGAATGCCCCTGAGTTCAATACCCAGTACTGAAAAAAAAAAAAAAAAAAAAAGGCTGGGCATGGTGGCACACACTTGTAATCCCGTAATCCCAGTACTTGGAAGGGTGAGACAGGAAGGATCCCAAGTTCACAGGCAGCCTCAGCAACTTAGTGAGACCCAGTTTCAAAATAAGAAATAAATAGGGCTGGGGGTGTAGCTTGGAGGTAGAATGCCCCTGGGTTCAAAAAAATAAAAATATAAATCGACTGGAGGTGTAGCTCAGAGGTAGAATGACCTTGGATTTAACCTCCAGTACCACCAAAAAGAAAAAAATAATAAAAATAAAACATCACTGAGCACTGATGGAACAGGTCCTATTCTTTGTCCCTTAAACCAAAAGCTCAACTTCTTTTAATTTATCCACCAAATTAGGAGGGGGTGGCAAGAGCCAGGCATGGTGGCCCATGCTTGTAATCCTAGTACTTGGGAGGCTGAGACAGGAGGATCGCAGGTTTGAGGACAGCCTCAGCAATTTAGCGAGGCTCTCAGCAACCTAGTGAGATCCTGTTTCCAAATAGGAAATAAAATTGGTTTGGGGGTGTAGCTCAAAGGTAGAATCCCTGTGGGTTCAATTCCCAGTAACACACACACATACAAAAAGGGAGGGAGGAGCCAGGTGTGGTGGTCCACACTTTTTTTTTTTTGCGGTACTGGGGATTGAACTCAGGGGCATTCTACCTCCGAGCTACACCCCCAGCCCTATTTTTTATTCTTTATTTTGAAACCGGGTCTCACTAAATTGTGGAGTGTCTCACTAGGTAGCTGAGGCTGGCCACGAACCCGGATCCTCCGGTCTCAGCCTCTCGAATGCTGGGATTACAAGCGTGCGCCACCACTCCCGGCTTGGCCCACACTTATAATCCCAGCATTCGGGAGTCTGAGACCGGAGGATCCGGGTTCTCAGCCAGCCTCAGCTACCTAGTGAGGCATTCTACAACTTAGTGAGACCCTGTTTCAAAATAAAGAATAAAAAATAGGGCTGGGGGTGTAGCTCGGAGGTAGAATGCCCCTGAGTTCAATCCCCAGTACAGCATTAAAAAAAAAAGGGGGGGGGAATGGAGGTGGCAAAAAAATAAATAAAAGTGACAAGAATACCCTAATGTGGCTTCTATTCCCTTTTAGTTTGCAAAAGATGCTGTCTCTGCATCACAATTGTCATGCACACATTACACTGTTTGCCTCATTGGTTGTCGATCTCCTGCTCGCTGCTGTATGTGATCATGGAGTAGCATCTGCAGAGCTGCAGGAACTTTCGGCCAAGTATGAAAGGTTGCTATGAATATAGTGTCTTCAGGGATGTGTGTCACTTTGCAGAGCTTTTCATTTCTCCTCTGCCTCTTCCTCCTCCTCCTTCTTGTGGTACTGGAGATTGAACCCAGGGGAATTCTACCCCCAAGCAACACCCAGTATGTACCACCACTGTCGACTAGAGCTTCTCATTTCTTATCTTCCAGAATTTCAAATCTTTGGGAAGTTAGAGAAGCTGAAATTTTTACATTAATGCCTTTCTAAAAGGAAAACAGCCCGGCATGGTGGCGCATGCTTGTAATCCCAGTACTTGGGAGGCTGAAACCAGAGGATCGAAAGGCCCTCCACAACTTAGTGAGACCTTGTTTCAAAAATAAAGAATAAAAAATAGGAAAATGTGCAGGAGACTTACTGTGTATCATGAGTCTCTTCATACTAGAATACATAGGTTTCTGAGTTTTGGGGAGCTAGGGGAGTAGCTCAGTGGTAGAGCACTTACTTAGGATGCATGAGGTTCCATCTCCTACACCAAAAAAAAAAAAAAGATTCTGAGATTTTTAGTTTATAGGGCTACCATAGAGCTCAAATAAAAATACACAGAAATGCATAATGAATTCTGTGTGCATGTATGTTTCTACCTCTCTGAATCTCACTATGATGTGTAATTACAGTGCACCAATAAGAAGTAAATATAAAAAAACACAGGCCAGGCATGATGACACATGCTTGTAATCTCAGTACTTGGGAGGCTGACACAGGAGGATCGAAGGTTGGAGACTAGCCTCGACAATTTAGGAAGACTCTGTTTCAACGTAAAAAATAGTAAAATCAAGCTAGGGGTGCAGTTCAGAGGTAGACTCACCCTGGGTTCAATCCCCAGTATCCCCCCTCCACACACATACTCTCTCTCTCAACTCCCTCTCCCACAGAAATGGTTTTATAATGTCTTTGTTCATATGCCATTTTATAGACCAGCTCACTGTCTTCACTAGTGTCCCTGGGTTCAAATCCCAGTACCACAAGAAAAAAAAAAAAAAGCATGCTTATAATCCCAGTACTTGGGAGACAGAGACTGGAGGATCTGGGTTCATGGCCAGCCTCAGCTACTTAGTGAGGCCCTCCGCAACTTAGTGAGACCCTGTTTCAAATAAAGAATAAAAATAGGGCTGAGGGTATAGCTCAGAGGTAGAACGCCCGTGCATTCAGCACCCAGTACCACAAAAAAATAAAAATTAAAAATAAATAAATAAATAAATCCTGGCATGATGGCACACACTTGTAATCCCAGTACTTGAGGGGCTGAAACAGGAGGACTGAAGGTTTGAGGACAGCCTCAGCAAGTAGTGAGCCTCTCATAAATCTAATGAGACCCTGTTTCAAAGTAAAAATAAAACAGGGCTGGGAGTGTAGATCAGAGGTAGAATGTCCCTGAGTTCAATCCTCAGTACCACAAAATAAATAATAAGTAAATAAATAAATTTGTTTTAAATTAATAAATAAACAATATGATGTGTAAACCAGGCACAGTGGTTCAGGCCTGTAATCCCAGTACTTGGGAGGCTGAGATGGAAAGACCACAGGTTTGCAGCCAGTGCACAGTATCTTAGTGAGACCCTGTTTCAAAATTAAAATATAAAATAAAGCTGAGTGTGGTAGCACACACCTGTAATTCTAGTACTTGGGAGGCTTAGATAGGAGGATCACAGGTTTTTTTTGCAATACTGGGGATTGAACTCAGGGGCATTCTACCTCCGAGCTATACCCCCAGCCCTATTTTTTATTATTTATTTTGAAACTGAGTCTCACTACGTTGCAGAGTGCCTCACTAGGTAGCTGAGGCTGGCCGCGAACCCGGATCATCCGGTCTCAGCCTCCTGAATGCTGAGATTACAAGTGTGCGCCACCACGCCCGGCTGATCACAGGTTTAAAAAAAAAAAATCCCCAGTTCCACATATGCACACACACAAAAAATGTGTAACAATATCACAAAAAGTTGTATGATATTTAAGGGGATTAGAGTGTAAATATAGTTTATATCTCAGTTATACAACCACCTGGGGCTGCATTCAGTTTGGACTGACTAAAAATTTAGGCAACCTGAACATCTTTGTGTGTGTGTGTGTGTGTGTGTGTGTGTGTGTGTGTGTGTGTGTTACTGGGGATGAAAACCAGGGGCATTTTACCTCCAAGCTATACCCCCAGTCCTATTTTTTATTCTTTATTTTAAAACATGGTCTCACTAAGTTGTGGAGGGCCTCACTAAGTAGCTGAGGATGGCTGAAAACCCAGATCCTCTGGTCTCAGCCTCCCAAGTACTGGGATTACAAGCATGGGCCACCATGCCCGGCTCTGAACATTTTTCTTTAAGAGAAAGACACCCTTAGACTGTGACCTGTTTGGAAGGCACTTTTTGTTCACACAGGCTCAGCTCTGTCAGCTCAAGCTCCAATGCTTGCGTGAGTTATAAAACTTGATCTTGTGCCCTCATCCATTTTTGTGTTATCTGGGATCAATTTAATCTTTAACCTTGCTGGAGCTAACGCTGCCCTCTGTTTTAGTGAGCTGGGGAGCTGTTTCAGTGACGTCTATGCTAGCCTTGAGTTCCTAAAAGAAATCAAGATTCATACAGTTTAATGGGATAGGTGTTCTGTTTTCATTTTAATCCATTATGTCCCATCATCTAATATGTAGGACACCTTAACTTAAAATGTAAATTGAAGCCGAACATGTAATCCAGTATTTGGGAGGCTGAGGAGCATCACAGCTTCAAGGCCAACTTCAGCAACTTAGCAAGGCTCTCAGAAATTTAGTGAGACTCTGTTTCCAAATAAAAATTAAAATTGGTCTGAGGGTATAGTTTGGAGTACCAACAAGACAAAACAAACTTCAATTGAGCCATCTAGGCATGCTATGTGTATAGGATGACTGGACATCATAGTTAAGGTGAATGATCGTTTCTGTGCAGGGCTCCATTCTGCCAATAGCCAGGAAGAAGCTATTTGATGTGCAATTGAGGTAGAAGAAATAAAATAAATGGATACAAAATATAATTTTTTTTTCAAAACTGGGGATTGAACCCAGGGGCATTCTAGCTCTGAGTTAAACCCCCATCCCTATTTTGAAAATATAACTTTAATATAAAAGTCTAGTAGCCGGGTGTGGTGGCGCATGCTTGTAATCCCAGCATTTGGGAGGCTGAGACCGGAGGATCCGGGTTCGCGGCCAGCCTCAGCTACTTAGTGAGGCACTCCGCAATTTAGTGAGACCTGGTTTCAAAATAAAGAATAAAAAATAGGGCTGGGGGTATAGCTCGAAGGTAGAATGCCCCTGAGTTCAATCCCCAGCACCACAAAAAAAAAAAAAAAAAAAAAAGAATAAAAAATAGGGCTGGGGGTATAGCTCAGAGGTAGAACGCCCCTGAGTTCAATCCCCAGTACTGCAAAAAAAAAAAAAAAAAAAGAATAAAAAATAGGGCTGGGTGTACAGCTCAGAGGTAGAATGCTCCTGCTCCTGGGTTCAATCCCCAGTACCAAAAAATAAACACATAAAAGAAGAGCTTTGAACCTCTAAAAGGCATCTATTTCTCTGGATATGTCCTGCATTCTACCTTGAATGTATATTTCTTGCTCTCCTAAATAAACTGTTGTTTGTGTCTCTTACTGGCAAGGGCTGAAATTCTTTTCCCTCAGGTAAACCAAGTATCTGGCCACCCTGGGTTGTGTTCCCCTCTATCTCCCATTTGGAACTCCCCTGGACCCTTCATGAAATCAACCTTATCCTGTGACAAGATCACACAGGAGGAGACCGGGAGATGAGGCCCTGTCTTCCCTCTGCCAATAAAAGGGATAAGATTTTGGACAAATTAATCTCATTAAATATTTGCTTTCCAATACTTACAGTTTGGAAATAATAATACAATCTGCCTTATAGGGCTGTAATAAAGATAAAATGTAAATACAATCTGCTGTATAGGGCTGTTATAAAGATAAAATGATGTAATTAATGTGAAAAAATTTTGAAGCCAAGTATGGTGGCGCACACTTGTAATCCCAGTACTTGGGAGGCTTGAAACAGGAGGATCACAGGTTCAAAGCCAGCTTCTGCAGCTTAGTGAGGTTCTCAGCAACTTAGCAAGATGTTTCCAAATAAAAAATAAAATAGGGCTAGGGGTTTAGTTGGGAGGTAGAATGCTCCTGGGTTCCATCCTGGAAGTTGAAATAAAGGCATGCTTATGGTCAGTCTGACTACTGAATTTAAAGGTCTTACTTTTAGGCTCAAGTAGTGGCACATCCCAGTAATCCCAGGACTTGGGAGGCTAACCCAGGAAGATAGCAGGTTTGAGACCAGCTTTAGCAATTTAGTGAGACCCTGTTTCAAAATGAAAAATGATATAGGGCCAGGCATACTGGCACATGCTTGTAATCCCAGTACTTAGGAAGCTGAAACAAGAAGATTGCAGGTTCAGAGCTAGCCTCAGCAACTTGTGAGGTCCTCCGCAACTTAGTGAGACCCTGTTTCAAAATAAAGAATAAAAAATAGGGCTGGGCTGGGCGTGGTGGCGCATGCTTGTAATCCCAGCATTTGGGAGGCTGAGACTGGAGGATCCGGGTTCTCGGCCAGCCTCAGCTGCTTAGTGAGGCCCTCCACAACTTAGTGAGGTCCTGTTTCAAAATAAAGAATAAAAAATAGGGCTGGGGCTGTAGCTTGGACGTAGAATACCCCTGGGTTCAATCCCCAGTACCACCAAAAAAAAAAAAAAAAAAGAAATAGGGCTGGGGTCTAGCTCAGAGATAGAATGCACCAGGATTCAATTACCAGTACTTAAAAAAGGAGAAATAAAAAAGGACTGGGGTGTGGAGCTTAGAGGAAAGAGACCCCTGGGTTCAATCTGTAGTACCAAAGTAAATAAATAATGTTAACTTTTTTCTTATCATACAATAATAAATGGATATTGAGCCAGGTATGGTGGTGCATGCTTGTAATCCCAGTACTTGGGAGGCTGAGACCAGAGGATTTCAGGTTCATGGCCAGTCTCAGCTATCTAGTGAGGCTCTCTACAACTTAGTGAGACCCTGTTTCAAAATATGGAATAAAAAATAGGGCTAGGGGTGTAGCTTGGAGGTAGAATGCCCCTGGGTTCAATTCCTAGTACCGCAAAAAAAAAAAAAAAAAAAAAGATATTGTTAAAAGCAGGAAAAAATATTTATAATCATATAACTCAATAGAGACCTCTCTAAGATAGATTTTTTTTTTTTTTTTTGCGGTACTGGAAATTGAACTCAGGGGCATTCTACCTCCGAGCTATACCCCCAGCCCTATTTTTTTATTCTTTATTTTGAAACAGGGTCTCACTAAGTTGCAGAGTGCCTCACTAGGTAGCTGAGGCTGGCCACAAACCCGGATCCTCCAGTCTCAGCCTCCCAAATGCTGGGATTACAAGCGTGCACCACCATGCCCAGCTTCTAAGATAGAATTTAATATTCTAATTTTGTTTATTTAGCATAGTTCCTCAGCCTTAATTTCTTTTTAAGTGTTTAAAAAATGTTCATAGCCGGGCGTGGTGGCGCACGCTTGTAATCCCAGCATTCCGGAGGCTGAGACCGGAGGATCCGGGTTCGCGGCCAGTCTCAGCTACCTAGTGAGGCACTCCGCAACTTAGTGAGACTCGGTTTCAAAACAGAGAATAAAAAATAGGGCTGGGGGTATAGCTCGGAGGTAGAATACCCCTGAGTTCAATCCCCAGTACCGCAAAAAAATAAAAAAAAAATAAAAATAAAAATAAATAAAAAATAAAAAATGTTCATATTAGCCGGGCTTAGTGGCGCATGCTTGTAATCCCAGCATTTGGGAGGCTGAGACCGAAGGATCCAGGTTTGCGGCCAGCTTCAGTTACTTAGTGAGGCCCTCTGCAATTTAGTGAGACCCTATTTCAAAATAAAGAATTAAAAAAATAGGGCTGGGGCCGGGCGTGGTGGCGCACGCTTGTAATCCCAGCATTCGGGAGGCTGAGACCGGAGGATCCGGGTTCGCGGCCAGCCTCAGCTACCTAGTGAGGTACTCTGCAACTTAGTGAGACCCTGTTTCAAAATAAAGAATAAAAAATAGGCCTGGGGGTGGAGCTCGGAGGTAGAATGCCCCTGAGTTCAATCCCCAGTACCGCAAAAAAAAAAAAAAAAAAAAAAAAAAAAAAAAAAATAGGGCTGGGGGTGTAGCTTTGGAGGTAGAATGCCCCTGAATTCAATCCTCAGTACTGCAAAAAAAATAAAATAAATTAAAAATAAATAAAAAAGTTCGTATTAGCTGGACGTGGTGGCACATGCTTGTAATCCCCGTAATTGGGAAGCTGAGACAGGAGAATCACAGGTTCACAGCCAACCTCAGGTACTTAGTGAGGCCCTTTGCAACTTAGTGAGACCCTGTTTCAAAATAAAGAATAAAAATTAGGGGCTGGGTGTGTAACTCAAAGGTAGAATGCCCCTGGGTTCAATCCCCAGTACTGAAAAAAAAAGAAAGTTAATTTCTTTGTATTGTGTTAATTATTACTGACTCCTTTACAAGTTAAATATATTTGTGTCTCCTAAGTATTTCTACAATGTAAAGCTTAAGAAAACGCTTTACCAAGCTGATGTCCTATAAACAAAACATTATTAATAGTAATTTTTTTATATTCATGTATTCCTAAATTGTATTATAATCATCTTCAAGCAAAGATAATTAGAAATGATGGAATTTTCCTTGCATATCTTTGTAATTGTTGTCTGTTAACATTACAGATGTATTTTTTACTTTTTATTTTATCTTATTTTTAGGTACTGGGGATTGAACCCAGGGGCATTCTACCTCACTAAGGTAGTGCGGAGGGCCTCACTAAGTAGCTGAGGCTGGCTGCGAACCTGCAATCTTCCTGTTTCATCCTCCCAAGTATTAGGATTATAGTTTCTTTTTTTTTTTTTTTTTTTTTTTTTTTTTTTTTTTTCAGTACTTGGGATTCAACCCAGGGGCATTCTACCTCCAAGCTACACCCCTAGTCCCATTTTTTATTCTTTATTTTGAAACATGGTCTCACAAAGTTGCGGAGGGCCTCACTAAGTAGCTGAGGCTGGCCTCGACCCTGGATCCTCTGGTCTCAGCCTCCCAAGTACTGGGATTACAAGCATGCACCACCACATCCGGCTTGCAGATGTCTTTTTTTTTTTGGTTTTTTTTTTTGGCGGTACTGGGGATTGAACTCAGGGGCATTCTACCTCCGAGCTACACCCTCAGCCCTATTTTTTATTCTTTATTTTGAAACCGAGTCTCACTAAGTTGCGGAGTGCCTCACTAGGTAGCTGAGGCTGGCCGCGAATCCGGATCCTCCGGTCTCAGCCTCCCGAATGCTGGGATTACAAGCGTGCGCCACCACGCCCGGCTTGCAGATGTCTTTTTAACAGAATAACCTAAGCAATGTTTTGATAGCTATTACTTGGAAAACAGGTTATGATACTGACTCCTAATCATTAAAAGGAATTGGTGAAACTGACCATCTGAGTGCTCAACAACTGAGTCTTGGAGAATAATCAGGAAGTAAAAGGGCTAAAAGGATAGCTAATATTTTGATCCTAGCTTTCCAAGGTCAAAGGGTCACTAAGGCCCTTGCAACTCCAGTGAGTCATCTCACCTCCTGAAACAGGGAGATCATGAAGGCCCCAGAGACTGGAAGCCACCAGCACAATCTCTGCAAAAAGGAGGGTCATTGGACAGGAACTGTTCTCTGTGTTTCCAGGAAAGCAAATGGTCATCATACCATGACCCATCCTCACAGATAAAAGAAAGAGCCTCACTGATTCTCTGGAAGTAACCCTGAGGAGCCTTGACTGACCTTAACAGCAAAAATTTTATAATTCATGGTTGCCCAATATTGGGCTAACTACTTTGGCTTTGAACACCCAGCAGGGAAGTATAACCAAAACAAGTGTCTACATTATAATTCATAATGGTACTTCTGCTTTTAGGCTCATAGGAAAAATATAAAGTGACACTGATACCCAGAACTTCTGAGTATTTATAAAATGCTATAAAAAATAAGCCTGTCTATCTTGAGGTTTTACAGGTCCAGGACTGCCAACACCATAAAAGAAAATTCCTA
>PVLC010011485.1:7902-25701 GCA_004027655.1 Graphiurus murinus
TTTTTGGCGGTACTGGGGATTGAACTCAGGGGCATTCTACCTCCGAGCTATACCCCCAGCCCTATTTTTTATTCTTTATTTTGAAACCGAGTCTCACTAAGTTGCGGAGTGCCTCACTAGGTAGCTGAGGCTGGCCGCGAACCCGGATCCTCCGGTCTCAGCCTCCCGAATGCTGGGATTACAAGCGTGCGCCACCACGGCCGGCTAATATTTATTATATTTAATTAATGTAGTCATTGAGTTATATGTCCTTGAACATAAATTATTTCTAAAAAGGCTAAACAACAAGGTTTAGTTATACCATTATTTCCATATAAAGGTTCTGTGTCAGTTGTACACTATGTTGGCTGATGAAGCTGCTGAGTTCCTGCCTAGTATATTATGTGCCTTCAACAAATATTGTTGAAAGGAAAAATAGAACTATTTCTAAAAAGCCATATATTTTAATTGATTGTAAGAATTGAAATTAATTGGATGTTTGTCAACTTGCTATATTCTGAGGGGAACTTTGTTTCTCTGGTTCCAAAGAACCTGGGGAACAAATTACTTTGAACTTTTGTGTCAACATTTAATTGAAGTAGACCCTTTATAGTACATGGTACTTAAAGCCATATTAAAATCTCAGTATACAGCCTTCTGATTGACATGGAACTAGCCCTTTCTCCCCCTTTATTTGGGTACCCTATGGGCTGAATTACTTTGATAGATTTTGTAGATCCCATCAGAATCTGATCAAATTTGGTGTAGGTTTATGAACCACTGTGCCAAGCTGATTTTAGAAGTTTAGCAAGTGTAGTCATAAGCAAAGCATTACTTTGAAATGGGGAAGGAATTTAAGAGTTGATTCTGTAGGGTTAGTTGCCAAAGGTCTAGCGTTTGAATAATGCATTTCCTGCTTACTAGAGAATAATAAAACCCTCTTACATTTGGTTGGTGTAGGCAAAATATAGGCTAAAAATCATATAGTTTAGAGATAAAGGATTTGTCATTTACCTGCTCTTATAATATACTCTTTAAAACTATAAACTAGAAGGATTTTTATAGCTTTCTTGATTATATTTTCAAATATAATACAACCTATTATTTAAAAAATGAGATGTGGTAGTTTTCATGCAAATCTCAAGTAGGTGTGTGTGTGTGTGTGTGTGTGTGTGTGTGTGCGTGTGTGTGTAGGGAGGGGATTGAATCCAGGGGTATTCTACTACTGAGCTACACCCCCAGTCCTTTTTTTTTTTTTTTGGTACTGGGGATTGAATCCAGAAGCATTTTGTTTTTTTTTTATTTTTTATTTTTTTAATTTTTTTATTTTTTTGCGGTACTGGGGATTGAACTCAGGGGCATTCTACCTCTGAGCTACACCCCCAGCCCATTTTTTTATTCTTTATTTTGAAACCGAGTCTCACTAAGTTGCGGAGTGCCTCACTAGGTAGCTGAGGCTGGCCGCGAACCCGAATCCTCCAGTCTCAGCCTCCCGAATGCTGGGATTACAAGTGTGCGCCACCACGCCCGGCCAGAAGCATTTTATACCTAGCCTGATTTTATTTCTTATTTGGAAACAGGGCCTCACGAAGTTGCTGAGGCTAGCTTCAAACTTGTGATCATCCTGTCTCAGCCTCCTAAGTACTAGGATTACAGGTGTGTGTCACCATGCCTAGCTCTATTTATTTATTTATTTATTTTGCGGTACTGGGGATGGAACCCAGGGGCATTCTACCTCCGAGCTATACCCATAGCCCTATTTTTTATTCTTTATTTTGAAACAGGGTCTCACTAAGTTGTGGAGGGCCTCACTAAGTATCTGACGCTGGCTGCGAACCGTGATCCTCCTGTCTCAGCCTCCGGAATACTGGGATTACAAGGGCGTGTCACTACGCCTGGCTTGTTTTTTTATTTTGAAACAGGGTCTAAGTTGCTGTCTCAGTCTCCTAGGTACTGGGATTACAGGTATGTGCCACTGCATCTGGATCCCAGCCCTTTTTAAAATTTAAAATTTTGAAACAGGGTCTTGCTAAATTACCCTACACTGTCTTGAATCTGTGATTCTCCTGTCCTAGTCTCCCAAGTGCTGGGATTACAGGTGTGTGCCACTGTGCCCAGCTCATGTGTGTTCTTTTTTTTTTTTAAACAGGATCTGGCCATGTTGCCCAGTCTGATCTTGAATTCCAGGGCTCAAGGGATCCCCTGCCTTGGCCTCCCTAGTAGTTGAAACTACTGGCTCACTCCACTGCACTCTATAGTAGAATGCAGTGTAGTTTTGTAACTATATAGTACAAATCTGTAATATCACAGATACAAAGTTTTATTCTGATTTTAGTGCTAATTTGTCTGGTAGGAAATTTACCTGTGCTTGTTGTCTTGTAACTTTTATTGAATAAGCATTTCATAGAGAGTTTTGCAATCTACCAAATCACTAATCCTAAAAGCAATAACTTGCATATAGTATATTTCTTTTAACGATTTGAGACTATGTATCATGAATAGCCACACCCATCACTCTATCCTTTAATGTGATGGGAATAAAGCATGCCACACTTTCATTCTTGAGATGTATAGCACAAAGATTTATATTTTGATCATCTTTTAACTTAGACCTCACTATCAGAAGATTTAGGAGTTTGTTTTTATGCCCCAGATGAATAGAGGAAATTCTGCTGTCTTCTCATATCTAGGATATTCTATAAATTATTTGACAAATATTTAGCAAATAATTGCATGCGTAGTACCATGTCGGCTATTCCTTGGTTTTAAGCAATACATTTTTGAATTTATCTCTAGGAAATTTATGTAGTAGTGCTTACAATGTTCAAGTTGCATTTACTTTATTTTCTCATCTTTTCCCTTGGTTCAACCCTGTGAGGTCAGAGTGGTGCGTATTTTTATCCCAGTTTTATAGATTAAGAAATCTGAGATCTGACGGGATTGTTGTTTGACTAAAAGAATTGGTATATGTGGAAGATCCTTGTAAAATATAAAAGGCTAAAGACATGAGGACTTTACTATCTTCTGTTAGGCCATTGTCAAACTTGGGCCATTTGTTTTAATATCCATTCTACTTACATGTTATGTACTTTTTGTGTAAATAGATCAAACCATATGGGCTAGTTGCTATTCTGCTAGTTAGCAATAACACTGTTATTCTGTAATAATTTTGGTGGTTTTCATGGCAGATTGGAAATAGTACAGTGTGCATTACAATATATTTCTCAGTCACTGCTTCTGTGTTTCTGCGTATAATCTGAATATAATTCTTAGCCCCACTCACTATCTACATTTTGATTTAGGAAACAGGGATAAAATTGTGTTTAAACAAAAGCAAACTAAAACACCAACTCAAATGTTGAGTATATAATTATTTTTTGTAGGAGTTTGGATATTTTTATAATACAATATTATAAATTAAAAAACAGAAGTGACATGGGAAGTAGAATGATAGCTACCAGATCTATGGGGAGGGTATATATTGTTGTATAATGGGTACAAAGTTTTAGTTTTTTTTTTTTTTGCGGTACTAGGGATTGAACTCAGGGGCATTCTACCTCCAAGCTATACCCCCAGCCCTATTTTTTATTCTTTATTTTGAAACAGGGTCTCACTAAGTTGCAGAGTGCCTCACTAGGTAGCTGAGGCTGGCTGCGAACCTGGATCCTCTGGTCTCAGCCTCCCAAATGCTGGGATTATAAGTGTGCGCCACAATGTCCAGCTCAAAGTTTTAGTTTTATTTATTATTTTTTATATCATGATGTTGAGGATTAAATCTCAGGTACATTTTACCTTCAGGCTGCACCACCAACCCTCCCCCTTTTTTTTTTTTCACGGTTCCAGGGATTGAACCCAGGGGTTCTATCTCCATGCTACATTCCCAGCCCTATTTTTTTTTTTTTTTTTTTTTTTTTTTTTTTGCGGTACTGGGGATTAAACTCAGAGGCATTCTACCTCCGAGCTATACCCCCAGCCCTATTTTTTTTTATTCTTTATTTTGAAACCAGGTCTCACTAAGTTGCGGAGTGCCTCACTTAGGTAGCTGAGGCTGGCCGCGAACCCGGATCCTCCGGTCTCAGCCTCCCAAATGCTGGGATTACAAGCGTGCGCCACCACGCCCGGCTACTTTTTTATTCTTTATTTTGAAACAGGGTCTCACTAAGTTGTGGAGGGCCTCACTAGTTAGCTGAGGCTGGCTGTGAACCCGGATCCTCTGGTCTCAGCCTCCCAAATGCTGGAATTACAAGTGTGCGCCACTATGCCCGACTGGCTCTCAGCCCTGTTTTTTATTCTTTATTTTGAAACAGGGTCTCACTGAGTTGCAGAGGGCCTCACTAAGTAGCTGAGGCTGACTGCGAACCTATGATCCTCCTGTCTCAGCCTCCAAGTACTGGGATTACAAGTGTGTGCTACCATGCCCAGCCCCTATTTTTAATTAATTAATTAGCTAATTAATTAATTAATTTTGTGATACTGGGGATTGAACCCAGAGGCATTATACTTTCGAGCTATACCCCCAGCCTGATTTTATTTCTTATTTGGAAACAGAGTCTCACTAGGTTGATGAGAATCTCACTATTTGCTGAGGCTGTCCTTGAACCTGTGATCCTCCTGTCTCAGCCTCCCAAGTACAGGGATTACCGGTATGTACCACCACGCCTGGTTTACTTTTGGCTAAATTTTTATTTTGAAACAGGGTCTTGTTAGGTTCCTGAGAGTCTTGCTAAGTTGCTGAGGCTGGCCTTAAACCAGCAATCCTTCTGTCTCAGCTTCCCAAGTACTAAGATTACAGGTATTCAATATCATGCCCGGTTGAGTTTTACTTTTATAAGATGAAAAAGTTATGAAAATCTGTTGCATTAACAATGTGAATATACTTAACACTACTGAATATAACACTTGAAAGTGGCTAAGATGGTATATTTTCTGTTTTGTGTTTTTTATGACAACAAAAAGCACATTAAAATGGGAGAAAATAAGTCAGGCATGGTGACGCACACTTGTATTCTCAGTACTTGGGAGGCTGAGACAGTAGAATTTGGGTTCGAAGCCAGCCTCAGCTACTTAGTGAGGCTCTCCGAAACTTAGACCTTGTTTCAAAATAAAGAATAAAAAACAGGACTGGGAGTGTAGCTTGGAGGTAGAATGGCCCCAGGTTCAATCTCCAGTTCTGCAAAAAAAAAAAAAAAAGGCCGGGGGGGGGGGGAGAAGGAGAAAATGCAAAGTTCAACAAATGTTCAAGATTCTGCCACCTGGAATGAGGAAATGATAATATTTTGTCTGCAGTGATTATTTGTGAGATTAAATCTAGCTGAATATTGGAGTTGTGTCTTGAGGCAGGCTTCCATTGCACCTTTCTCATCTCGGGTGAATTATGAACCTGACCTTAAGTTTTAGGCGGTTGCTCTACTTTGTTCAGTTAATATGGTGAGAAGTATTCTCATATGTTACTTTTTCATTCTGACTTCTCTAGTAAGGGGAAAAGATTTATTATGTTTAATGATTCTTCCATATTTTCATTCAGGAGCCTCCTCTCCAGATGTCTTTCTGCTACGCATGGTGAGCTATTTCCAGATATCTTAGGCTTTGCAAAATTAATAAGTGATTAGCATAAGATCTTAGTGTAGTCATCTATAATGTACAGTGGTTTATGCAGGAGCTCTTCAATTTCTTCTAGTAATGACTGTCAAAATCTCATTATTCTATCTTTTATTAAAATGTTAGTAGATACTGCTGTTTTATCCTTTAGTCTGAAGATTTAATTATAAAATAACTTTTCACTAAAAAGTAATTTATTAAAACAGAAAATATCCCTAACCAATATCATAGTAATTTTCCTTTCTAAGAATTAATTTTCCTTTTAGTGCTCACCTACTGAATGCAGCAATTCCCTACCTCACTTAGAATAAAATTCTTATCATGCCCCAAGAAAGCCCTCATCTGGCCTCTCTGATTTCATCTTTTATAATTCATCCTGTTGCCCATCCTACTCTCATCACAGTCTTTTCCCCCCTTCTCTTCCTCTTCATTTCTTCCCCACTTTGGGCCTTTTGCACTGGCCACCTGGAGTTGTCTTTCAGCCATGTAGGTGAGGCTGGTTCTTTCTTAGATTTAGGTATTAGCTTCATGTAATGTAACCACAGAGCTTTAGTCATGTTGCTGTATTTGAATTTTCTCCACGGCTCTTCTTACTACCTGCTCGCCTTTGGCCGTCTGCCTTCCCCCCATAGAATATATACCCCATGAGAGGAGGGAACTTGGCTTTCTTTTTTACCACTGTATCCTCTGTCTAGAAGAGTGGGTGACACCGTAGTAGATGCTTAATAGTTTGTTGAACGAATGGCTGAATGATTCCTTGTATCTCGCTACGTGCTAGACACTGCAAGTCCTGTGGAGGAACAGAGTTTATTCATAGAGATTGATAGTCCAATAACTGTAATATGAAAGTGTTAAGTCCTACAGTGGAGGAATCTATAAAATGCTATAGGACTGCAGATAAGAGAATAATTAATTTCTCCTAGAGATAGGTCAGGGGGTATTAGAGATGAATTAATGTATTAGTAGTTTGTATTTTATATTAAATCATTCTCCTGAGGCACTTTGCTGATTAGTTACTGACTAGTTTTTGAATTTCGAATACTTCATTTAACCTTGCTGTTTACTTTTCTGTAAAAAGATGGTAGTAATATTGACCTAAAGAATGTTGTAAAGATTAATCATTTAATCTTGGCTAAGTGCTTTGAAAATATAAAATTCTGTATAAAGCCTGTTGTTCTTAATCATATTAACAACCACTTTCTATAATTACTTTGTGTGTACTTAGTTCCCGACTAGTTCTATAGAAATGATAAATATGATTATTTTAAAAAGAGATATTTAGAAGAGGTCTACTTATTATTAAAGGGGCTTCATGGGCCTTTTGCATTGTATTGTTAGTAGAAAATAATGCTGGTATTTTCTATGGACTCTATTTTTCTCAGAAGAGTAATAATATATTATAACCCCCAGGAGGCAGTAGTGTACCAAAAAGATTGTGTGCTTAGGCATGCTACACAGGAGTGCACGTCTGTTAGTGTTTAGTGACTTGATTTAATATGAAGAGATTTTACTTCTTACTCATTAGATAGTGAAGATTTCAAGTCATATTATAACTTTTCTTTATAGTCTTCTACTATTTTGTGTTTAAAGAGTTCTTTCTCAAAGAGAGGATTGTACTTGGCGTAAAATGATATCTAGAAATTGCTAAATATACAGGAGTACCCTACTTTATATTATATTATGCTATGCTATAGATTTTCTCTAAAAGTTATACATAGATTAACTTTTAATTTAGTTTTTTTTTTTTTTTGTGGTACTAGAGGCTGAACCTGGGGGCATTCTACCTCTGAGCTATACCACCAGCCCTTTTTATATTTTATGTTGAAACAGGGTCTCGCTAAGTTGTTGAAGCTGTCCTCAAACCTGCAATCCTTCTGTCTCAGCCTCCCAAGTACTGGGATTACAGGTGTGTGCCACTGCTCCTGGTTTAAACTTTTTTTTTTTTGCAGTACTGGGGATTGAACTCTGAGCATTCTACCTCTGAGCTATACCCCCAGCCCTATTTTTAATTCTTTATTTTGAAACAGGGTCTCACTAAGTTGCGGGGTGCCTCACTAGGTAACTGAAGCTGGCTGCGAACCCAGATCCTCCGGTCTCAGCCTCCCAAATGCAGGGATTACAAGCGTATGCCACCATGCCCGACTGGTTTAAACTTTTAATAAATTGATTCTTTCTTTAAATTTATTATGCCACTGGGTCTCAATTTTTGTTTCTGCCCTAAGGTGCTAAGGGATAAGATGCATGTAAAAGGCTAATAGGGGCTTGCTGCTTCAGTGAGTCTTGGTTTGTCAGGTTTTTTTCCCCAGAGCTCAGAGGGTTTCATGTTATGTTGTCGCCAAAGAGTCCTATTTTGGGTGTTAGGATTAACTTCCTTTATGGAATTAGGGTTAGCAGCCATCAAAGTAATATGAATGAAAAAAAAGTATATGAATGAAATTCTTGATATTTAATTCTTTTTTGCCGGGTGTGGTGGCGCATGCTTGTAATCTCAGCATTTGGGAGGCTGAGACAGGAGGATCCAGGTTCGCAGCCAGCTTCAGCTACTTAGTGAGGCACTCCGCAACTTAGTGAGACTCGGTTTCAAAATAAAGAATAAAAAATAGGGCTGGGGATGTAGTTCAGAGGTAGAATGCCCTTGGGTTCAATCCCCAGCACGACACACACACACACACACACACACACACACACACAAATTAAATAAATAAAAAATAATATATTAGCAATAATGTTTTCCTAAAGTGTGGAAATTTTGAAGGTTAACAGTAAAGCAACTGGGCACATATAGGTTCTCCTCGAGAGCCCCTGTGTTTTCTCTATGGTCCCTCTTTGTCCCTCCCCTAAGTACTGACTTACCACACTGTGTTGTAATTGGCTTAGTCTTGTCTGCATCCTTAGATTGTGAGCTTCCTGATGGCAAGGACTTTGTCTTGTTCATACATGTGTTCCAGACTAAATTTTTTGGCACACAGTAAGTACTCAGAATATATTGTAAATGAACACTGAATTTGTGTGGACTTGAGAAATTTTAAATAAAGGTATTTAATGCAGAAACAGATACCATTTATGCAAGTTTTCTGCTTCAGAGAGTGTTCAGGAGTTCCTTTATGCAACACATTATATGAATGAAATTTGAGGAAATTCTGATTGGGAATATTGGTTCCAGAGCTTCTGGAAGCACTGGCAGATACTTAAAACTGGTTTTATTTCTCTGAAACAAAGATGTAGAGGCTGTTTAGGTACTGTTTTTAGAAGGTGATTTGGCACATTGAGTTCTAATTCTTGTGAATTACACGGGATGGAAAAAGTTACCATCAACTGAAATGGAGCTTTCTAATGGGACAAGACAAAAAGAATATTCAAAGTAAATATATGGTATAATAGAAAGTGGTAAGTGTTGTGGAAGGAAAATAAGGTGGTGGAGTAGATGGGAGGAGGGTAGGTTTTCTGCAAAGGTAACAGTTGAACAAAGGTAAAGTAAATAAGGAAATAACCATGAAGGCATCAGGCAGAAGAGCACACTCAAAGGGAAGAGCTACAGCAAAGGCGCTCAGGCAGGAGAGCACCTGGGATGTCTGAGGAAGGCATGTCCTATGGCTGGAGCGAGTGCACGGGGGAAAATGACAGGACATCAGTTCAGAGAGGTAATGGGGCCAAGTCCTGTATGTCACTGTAAGCCTTGTAACTATAAGAGGGTTTGGAGCAAAGATGTGGCAAGTATAGACTTACCTTCTAAGAGGATTACTCTGGCTGTTCTGTTGGGATTGAACTGTGGGGTTCAAGGATAATGAAGAGAGCTGTTAGGAGGCCATTCAAGTGAGCACTGTGTGCCAAAGATGACATGCTAGTGTGGAGGTAGTAGTAGATTGTGGCTATCCTTTGAAATCATGGTGACAGTATTTTTTGATAGTGTAGAGGACATCAAGGATATTTTTTCTAGGTATTTTGCTTACATATAAGCTAGATTTGCCATCAACTGAGATGGGGACGGTTGAAATGAGTTGAATTGGCAAGACAACCAAGAGGTCAGTTTTGGACGAACTCCATTTTGGAAATGTTGAGTGGGCAATTAAACATATAAGTTTGGAGTTTGGAAGAGAGGTTTCAGCTCTAATACAAAATTTGTATTTAAAACTCTGATGTATGGAATTACAAAAAAGAGAGGAGGTCTAAGAACTGAGTCTGCAGGTGCTCTGCCATGCAGAGGTCAGGGAGAAGAGAACATGGGAAGAAGATTGAGGGGGAATGATGAGGGATACAGGGGCAAGCAGGAGTGTGTGTGGCATCCTGGACGCTGTAATATCATTGGATCAGTTAGGCTCCAGGATGATCAAGAGACTGAAAATGTTTATGGTATCCAAAGATGGAGCCAGGTGTTGTGGTGTAGGCCTGTAGTTCCAGTACTTGAGAGCTAAAACAAGATAATCCTAAATTTGAGGCCAGCTCATGGTAATTTAGCAAAACCTTGTTTCAAAATAAAAAATAGTAACAAAGTTTTTTTGGGGGGGGAGTTATAACTCATTGGTTGAGCATAACTGTGTTCAATCTCTAGGACCACACATGCAATAACAACAACAAAAAGTCTTTTGTGGCTATTATTTCTGAAAGCAGTGTGTTTGGTTTAAATGGGTATAGAAGTTGCTGATAATTTTATATAAATGTCCTTTAATTGAATCATAGTTTCTGTAATTGTCTTGCAAGAGTCCATTGATCTGACTAATTCATTGCATAAGCAAATATCTTGCATCATTGCTGGAAAGTTTGGGACTTCTTGCAGATTTGTTCTAAGTCACTTTCCTTTTAAGGGTTAAGGCAGAGGGGACTTCCTTATCATGCCTGCTAAATCTGGCCTGTTTGGGAATTTGGCAATGATCTCTCTCCTGATTTCTTGGAAGGTCAGATAAACAACTTAGTTTCAGTTTTGTGACTTGTGACTTTGGCACGAGTGACTCCAATTTGTTTTGTTCTGTTGGGGCCTAGTGCTGGGGCTCAGCTCAAATTAATGTCCTCCTATAAATTTTACTTAACACAAGATGATAAAGGTCACTAAGATTATGCAAGATTATTTGGGCAATCTAGAGCTTGGAAGATGGAGGACTGCTACTATTATCTTTTAGGATTTAGGAAGAAGAATTGGAGGGCTAAGAAGGCATGGCATATACACAAGTTAAGGACGATACTCCATGAAAGATACATAGTTCTTTTCTCTAGGATCTGAAAACGTGAGATCATTTATATAAATACAATCTCATCAATTATTTTTGAGATGTTACCTTAAAATTCATTTATGTAAGCTGGATGTTATAGTTCATGTCTGTAATCCCAGTACTTGGGAGACTGAGACAAGAGGATTGCAGGTTTGAAGCTAGCCTCAGCAATTTAGTGAGGCTATCAGCAACTTAGTAAGACCCTATTTCCAAATAAAAAATAAAATAGGGCTGAGGGTATAGCCTGGAGGTAGAAGGCCCTTGGATTACACACACACACACACACACACACACACACACACACACACACACACACAATCGTTTACTTAAAAATTCTATTGTCTGGAAGAGAATAATTAATCAAAAGGCAAGGATTTCATTGTGTGAGTTAACCAGAGATCTCCTAACTGCCACATTGGATGAGCACTTTTTAGATCTTCTTTCTTTCTTTTCCCTACTACTAAAATCATTCTGCCACAGAGCATCCAGAGAAAGTTTTCTTTTTTTTTTTTTTGCGGTACTGGGGATGGAACTCAGGGGCATTCTACCTCCAAGCTATACCCCCAGCCCTATGTTTTATTCTTTATTTTGAAACAGGGTCTCACTAAGTTGCGGAGTGCCTCACTAGGTAGCTGAGGCTGGCCTTGAACCCAGATCCTCTGGTTTTAGCCTCCCAAATGCTGGGATTATAAGCGTGCGGCACCACGCCCGGCCTGAGAAAGTTTTCTAAATGAGAAGTTTTCTAAAATATAAATCCAACTTTTTAGTAGCTCTCTCATTGGCATGATAAAGCAAACAATTCCTGGTAGGAATAAAAACATCCTTGATCTAGATCTGCACTATCCAATATGGCATATGTTAGCACCATGTGGTTATTTAACTTTAAATTCAGCTGGGCGTGGTGGCACACATGCTTGTAATTCTAGTACTTGGGAGGCTGAGACAGGAGGATCACAGGTTTGCCACCAGCCTCAGCTACTTAGTGAGGTGCTCTGCAACTTAGTGAGACTCTATTTTTAAATAAAGAATAAAAAATAAGGCTAGGGGTATAGCTTAGAGGTAGAATGGCCCTGGGTTCAATCCCCAGTACTGCAAAGAAAAAAAAAATTAAATTCAAGTTAATTATAGTTAAATAAAATATAAAAAAAATTGTCCCCCAGTCACATTAGTTATACTTCAAACATTCAATAGCCACATGTAACTAATGGCTACCATATTGGTCAGCTCACATATAGAATATTCCTCTGAGCATGGTGCACATGCCTGTAGTCCCAGTATTTGGGAGGCTGAGACAGGAGGATCTCAGATTTGTTACCAGCCTCAGCTACTTAGTGAGGCCCTCTGCAACTTAGTGAGACCCTGTTTCAAAATAAAGAATAAAAAAATAGGGCTGGGAGTATAGCTTGGAGATAAAATGCCCCTGGGTTCAATCCCCAGCACTACAAAACAACAACAACATATATATATATATATATATATATATATATATATATATATATATATATATATATATATATGTTTCCTGTTATCACATAAAGTTCTATTGGATAGTGATGATCTAGATTCAGTATACTAAAAACCAGAGAAAAGACTGTCTGGGCCTGATGGTGCAGGCCTCTAATCTCAGTACTTGGGAGGCTGAAACAGGAGGATCACAGGTTTGAGGCCAGCCTTAGTCACATAACAAGAACCTGTTTCAAATTAAATAAAATATAGGGATGGCGGTGTAGCTTAGTGTTAGAATGTCTCTGAGTTCAATCCCTAGCCCGAGAGAGAGAGAGAGAGAGAGAGAGAGAGAGAGAGAGAGAGAGAGAGAGAGAGAGAGAGAAGAGAAGAGAAGAGAAGAGAAGAGGGGAGGAGAGGGGAGGGGAGGGGAGGAGAGAAGAGGAGAGGGATACACACACAGACAGACAGACAGATAGACACACAGACAGACTGGGAGTACACCACCTAGCTGACTTATGCAAGGGAAGCAGAGGTGAAGATGCTGGAGCAGTCAGGTGGTTTTCCTGGGGAGAAGCTGCCTCTGCCTTCCAGTGAGGCGCTGGGTGGTGTCAGGAGAGGCGGATGAGCTGAGCTGCTTCTATCATTATGTTGGACTATGGATGAGGAAGAATCACGTTGAAAGAAATGAATGGAGTACTGTTGGAGATTTTGCTTCTTGCTTGCATCAGGCTGAGTATCTCAGAAGAAAAAAATGTTTGTTTTTATTAAGAGAAAAGAATAAATAATTGAGAAACAATTTTTTGGGATTTTAACCTTTTGGCAAGTGACACTTTGGACCTGATATTAACTCATCTGCTTTTTTGGCTTAAAGGAATTTTGCAGGTATAAGAGTGGTTTTGCCAAGTTGAAAGAGACATTTTTATCCTTATAGTCTGTAAATGACTATCTCCAGTCCTTAGATTTATTTTCTGTTCAGCTTATAGTCAAGAATGCTGTGTCTGTTTTATTCCCATCTGTGTAAGTTATTAATGCTGTGGTTTTTTTAAGCTCCTGGATATTAATGTTTTAAGTTCCTGAACTTCCGCAAGACGGGTCTATACTGAAGGAAGCAGCTGTAAAATGCAGATGCTGACAAGCAGAAAAACAAAGAGATTTCACAAGGAATTGTGGGTATTTGTTGTAACTCTTTAGTTCACAGTTCAATAAAACCATGTTGTTTCCAGGGTGTTACATTCTGTGTTAACCTTCTGTTGTTGCACAACTAATTGTATGAAGAAAGATGTGTCAGATCTGTCATCTGTTTTTTATTCTGCATTTTAACTTTCGATTCTTAGACAGCAAGAATTCTACTGTCCCAGCACAATTTAATCTAGTTTTAAAAAGTATTATGCGCATTTGTAACTTTAATTACTCACTTACTGATGAGAAAGCTTGTCCCTTATTCTGCTTCTGAAAGTAAGGCTGATCTTTAATTTACCTTACTTTGTTTTTTTCATGATGCCCTTTAAAAATGATTTTGTAAAACAGAATACTGAACTGCTGTACAGGAGGAAAGGGGGAGAAGTGGTTGTAGTATGAGGGCGGGCGGATGGAGGGGCAGGCATCGCCATCACTAGGCAACAGGCTGTGAAATGTAGCATTTCTCATTTGTGTCGTCATGTAACTAGGGAAGAACCACCATGGAGCCTAACCTGGTATTTCTTTTTAATCAAGTCCAGCTGTTGATCATGTGACCATACCCTTTCCTTTGGGTTTTAAGGGCGTGTTTCCTTCTTTCCTATGGCATCTTAAATAGCTACTTACTTATCACCTGGAATGTACTCATGTGTTCTAGGAGCCCCTGTTACAGGGATCATCTTTCTTTATGAATTTCAAGTACAATGTTCACCCCAACTTGTGTATAAAAACTTTAGAACAAAGAATGTGACTTGACCACATAAGTATTTTTTTTTTTTTAATGAATAGAGCTCTTGTTTTTAATTTGATGAGCAGGGAACTTTCCAACTCTAACCCTCTCTTTACAATCTGTCTTTAATTTGCAAAAAAGATGCATTCCAATTTTTCAGACATAAAACTGTTTAATGGATTTTTTGGATTTGCTAGTTCCTTAGTCATGTTGGGTTACCCTGGAATTCAATGTATATCATTTCATGGATTTCAATCTCCTTTTCTCTTTTGCACATTTACATTTATTACTTTGATATTAAATATAATTAGATGGTGTCTCTCCTTAACTCTCCTTAAGTAATACATAGTTACAATTGTTAGACACTTTATAGAGTGTTATTACCAACCAGGTCATCCTTAAAAGAAATATGAAAGAATTTTTGACATCTTGGATCATTTAGTTCATTTTACTTATTCTCTGTGAGACATAATCTGTGTGTACTTTTAAGGTGGTTCTGCCTTAAATGTGGAACTTTTCTCCTCTACCATATCTTCTTGGTGGCACTATTTTTCCTTCTGTTTTGGGGATCTTTTCCCTGTCTCTCCTTAATGCTGTAACAAATATTTATGGCATTTTAACTGCCAACACTGGGCAGAACTTTTTCAGATAAGATAAATTGGAAAATCTGTATAGTAGTTACTTGTTATTAGCTGTGAAAATGGTAGTAGTTATTGGTATGAATTTTACTTTATAGGCCACAAGAGTATCAAAATAATGTGGCTTTGTTTTATTCTTTAAAAAAGAAACCACTTGGTGGGCATGGTGGTTTAAGCCTATAACCCTAGTACTTGGGAGGCTGAGACAGGAGGATTGCAGGTTTGAGGCCAGCCTCAGCAACTTAGTGAGGCCCTCAGCAACTTGGTGAGACCCTGTTTCAAAACAAAAAATAAAATGGGGCTTGGGGTGTAGCTCAGGGTTAGAATGCCTCTGAGTCCAATCCCTAGTACCACCTCCCCATA
Organism: Graphiurus murinus; assembly: GCA_004027655.1. Lineage (NCBI taxonomy): Eukaryota > Metazoa > Chordata > Mammalia > Rodentia > Gliridae > Graphiurus > Graphiurus murinus. The sequence goes on from PVLC010011485.1 coordinate 23,037, forward strand.
TAAATAGATAAATAAATAAATAAATAAGAAAAATCACTTAGTATTACTTTGAGATGGAAACATTGTATTTACCAAAGTGCTCTGAATAATTTTTCAAGTTTATAAAGTCCTTGACTCTATTTTAGACCTGTATCAGGTACTTGAGATGCCACTTATATCTGTATTGTTTTACAAACACATGATCTATTAGTAAGATTATGCTAATAGTGACAAGATATATATGAAAACAAACCTGGTGACAGAAGAAAGAAATGTTTTTGCAGTATTATCTGTAGATAAAACCACTGGATTCTGTTTGCTAGTGACCATGCACCCACCTATTGAAATTTCAAATTATATGTCTGTGCTTGATAATTAATGATGATTATTTACATTCTTATGTATTTGCATTAGTTATTTAGACTTGTGTGATATTTTTGAGTACATTAGGGATGTTTAAAAGCATTAAAATAAAATTAATTTTACCTTTTTTGTATAAAATTATTTTTCTTAGCTATTTCTTAAAAAAGAGAGTTATTGTGAAGTCAAACATTGGTAGAATATCTGACTTAAATAGATGCTAATTTTCATTTAGTCATAGATACATAATTTGAAACTTTTGGGATATTAGCTTCCTAAAATAGCTTTTAAGTTGGGCATGGTAGTATATACCTCTAATCCCAGCACTTGGGAGGCTGACACAGGAGGATTGCAGGTTGGAGGGCAGCTTCAGCAGCTTAACTAGACTCTCAGTAACTTAGTGAGACCCTGTTTTGAAAAAATAAAAATAAATGGTCATATGTTTTCTTTAATATGTGCAAGCTAGGGAGTAACTGGGGTACCAGAGGGACTCCAGACAATGGAGGAGAAACCTCAATGGAGCCAAAGAAGTGGTCTAAGGGAAGGGGAGGAGAAGGGGAAGACTGAGGTCCATTAATGAAAATACTACCATCGACTATGTGTACATCAGTGAATATACCAACGTCAATCTCAGAACTCTGTATCAGGAAGGGGAAATGGAGAGGTGTGAGGGGACCTACCAAGTGCTGTGTGCATATATGTCACTGTCAACATAATTTACATTATTATGTGAGACTATACTGCACCAATAAAAGCACATCACCAAAGTAAATAAATAAATAAATAAATAAATAAATAAATAAATAAATAAATAAATAAATGAATGTAGTGGTGTGGTGGTGCACTCCTGTAATCCCAGAATTTGGGAAGCTGAAACAGGAGGATTGCTGGTTCAAGGCCAGCCTCAGCAACTTAGTGAGACCCTGTTTCAAAATAAAAAGGGCTGGGAGTGCTGGGCGTGGTGGCGCACGCTTATAATCCCAGCATTCGGGAGGCTGAGACTGGAGGATCCAGGTTCGCGGCCAGCCTCAGCTACCTAGTGAGGCACTCCGCAACTTAGTGAGACTCGGTTTCAAAATAAAGAATAAAAAATAGGGCTGGGGGTATAGCTCGGAGGTAGAATGCCTCTGAGTTCAATCCCCAGTACCGCAAAAAAAAAAAAAAAAAAAAAAAAAAAAAAAAAAAAAAAAAGGGGTGGGAGTATATCTTGGAGTAGAATGCTCCTGAGTTTGATCTCCAGTTTAAAAACAAAAAAAAGAAAAGAAAAAGAAAGAAAAGGCCTTGCAGTACTTTTGAAATGCAATAGATAGCTGAAACCTGAAGACTCAGTTGTTTCTCCCTAAATGTCATGTTTTATGAATTATTTCAGATGTTAATGCCATATGTATCAAAGAAAAGCAAATAGATTCAGATAAAAATAACTATAATTCTACATTAGGTACAAAGAATTTAATTCAGGGTCTTATATACTGTAATCAATATTTGGCAAATTTTTATAATTTTTGTAGCAAACACTTAAATATAGCCACATTTGAAATTTGTATAAAATGACATTAATTTTAAACAGATAGGTAAATTCATGGGACTCATGAAAAAATAAATTGAATATATCATAAAGGGATTCTCTGCAGAGAGGTAAGGAGATAATGCAAGATGGAATACTACCTCAATAAGAAGAATCACATTAGAAGACACAGCCTTGGAAAAATAACTAGGTCATATGGTGGTTCTATTCCTAGTTAAAGTTAGAATACTATCTTGATACATGTAGACCTATGCTTATAGCAGCACAATTCATGATAGACAAATTATGGAATGGAGAAGTGAATGTGGCGGTACATGTCTGAAATTCTAGTACTTGGGAGGCTAAGACAGGAGGATGGCAGGTTTGAGGACAGCCTTAGCAACATCGTGAGATTCTCAGCAACCTAGCAAGACCCTGTTTCAAAACAAAAAGTAAAAAAAGGGCTGGGGTGTATCCTGGAGGTAGAATGCCCCTGGGTTCAATCCCTAGAACCAAACACACACACACACACACACACACACACACACACACACACACACACAGATATGAAGGGATATAGAAATTGTGGTATGCTGGATGTGTGGTGCATGCTTGTAATCCCAGCACTTGGGAGGCTGAGACTGGAGGATATGGATTCACAGCCAGCCTCAGCTACTTGGTAAGGCCCTCTGCAACTTAGTGAGACCCTGTTTCAAAATAAAGAATAAAAAAATGGGGCTGGGGGTGTAGCTTGGAGATAGAATGCCCCTGGGTTCAATCCCCAGTACAAAAAAAAAAAAATATGGTATATGCATACAATGG
>PVLC010011485.1:31687-47247 GCA_004027655.1 Graphiurus murinus
CAGCATTCGGGAGGCTGAGACCGGAGGATCCAGGTTCGCGGCCAGCCTCAGCTACCTAGTGAGGCACTCCGCAACTTAGTGAGACTCGGTTTCAAAATAAAGAATAAAAAATGGGGCTGGGGGTGTAGCTCGGAGGTAGAATGCCCCTGAGTTCAATCCCCAGTACCGCCAAAAAAAAAAAAAAAAAAAAAAAAAAAAACTATTTTCTCTTGAGCTAAAAATAATTTTTTTTAATACTGCTGTTAGAACCCAGGGTCTTATGCATGCTAAGTGTGTGTGCTCTACCACTGAGGATACCCCTGGCCACAATAAGAATTGTTTTTTTCTCCACTTCCTCCCATGTACTTGTCACTAATTTATTCCCATATTATTCTCCAGTTTTCCAAATCTCCTCTCATTATATTTCACACACATTGAATTTTCATCTTCCTGAGGACGTCTTTTCTGACTGGTTCAACTCTTTCCTCTCATGCTCAGATGCCATCTTGGAATCTCCCTTCCTCGTCAGTCTGAAAATTCCTTTTGCTTATGTTTTGTGTTGAATCCTGGTTCCAATTCCATATCATCTTCATTCTTCATTCATTCCCTTGTTTTGGTGATATAGGTCCTCCAGCAGTTTCCTGAAAAAGGATGTGTAGAAGGTAGAGACCCTGCAAATCTTTTGCCCTTACATTTGATATTTTGATTTGTTATAGAATGCTGGGGCAGAAACAGTTTTCCCCAGGGACATTCTACCTCTGAGCTACATACTCAGCCTTATTTTATTTTTTATCTCAAAACAGAATCTCACTAAGTTGTAGAGGGCCTCACCAAATTGCTGAGGCTGGCTAGGAACCTGCGACCCTCTTGTCTCAGCCTTCGAAGTACTGGGATTACAGGTGTGTGCCACCTCACCTGGCCAGAATTTTTTAAATATAAATTTTATAGTGCATTGTAATCATACACATAATGAAGTTCAGAGCGATAGACATTCATACACACAGCACTTGGTGACCTTCCCCCCCCTGCCACCACCGGCTCTTCTCCCCCCCCTTCCCATCCACAAAATTGAGATTGGCACTGGCAATTTTGTGTATGTTCGCAGTGTGAGTTGAAGTGTTTCCTTCAACAAGTCCCTCTCCCCTCAGCCTCCTCCATTGCTCCCCGGGGTTCTCCTCCTTTTGTCTGGAGTCTTCTTGTATCCCAGTTTCTCCCTAGTTTCCACATACAGGAGAAAACATGTGACTCTTCACTTTCTGTGACTGGCTAATCTCACTTAGCATAGTGCTCTCTAGTTCCATCTTTTTTCCTGCAAATGACATAATTTTGTTCTTTATGGCAGAGTAGAATTATATTGTGTGTATAGCCCATAATTTCATAATCCATTCATCTGTTGATGGACACCCAGGCTGGTTCTATAATTTGGCTCTTGTGAATTGTGCTGCTATAAACAAGGACATGCATGTATCAATATAATACTCTGGCTTCATTCCCTTTTTTTTGGTACTAGAGATTGAACCCAGGGGTATTCTACCTCTGAGTTATATACCCCCAGCTCTATTTTATTTTATTATTATTATTTTTTGTGATACTGGGGGTTGAACTAAGGGGCATTCTACCTCTGAGCTATATCCCCAGCCCTATTTTTTATTCTTTATTTTGAAACAGGGTCTTACTAAGTTGCGGAGGGCCTCACTAGGTAGCTGAGGCTGGCCGAGAACCTGGATCCTCCAGTCTCAGCCTCCCAAATGCTGGGATTACAAGCGTGCACCACCACGCCCGGCTCCTGTTTTATTTTTATTTTGAAATAGGATCTTGCTAGGATGATGAAATTCTCACTGTTTGCTGAGGCTGTCCTCAAACCTGTAGTCCTCTTGTCTTAACCTCCCAAATTACAAGTGTGTGCCACCATACCTGGCTTCAATTCCTTTTTTTTTTTTTATTTTTTTGAGGTACTGGGGATTGAACTCAGGGGCGTTCTACCTTCGAGCTATACCCTCAGCCCTATTTTTTATTCTTTATGTTGAAACCGAGTCTCACTAAGTTGCAGAGTGCCTCACTAGATAGCTGAGGCTGGCCGCGAACCCGGATCCTCCGGTCTCAGCCTCCCGAATGCTGGGATTACAAGCGTGCGCCACCATGCCCGGCCCTTCAATTCCTTTTTAAAGGAGTGATATAGCTGGATCATATGGTGGTCCCAACCTCAGTCTTCTGAGGGACCTCGATACTGATCTCCAAAAAAGCTGCACTAATTTGCAATCCCACCATAGTGGAGTTTAGAAGTTTTTTTCTTTTTTTTGGTGGTATTGGGGATTGGACCCAGGGGCATTCCACCTCCGAGCTATACCCCCATCCCTATTTTTTAGTCTTTATTTTGAAACAGGGTCTCACTAAGTTGTAGAGGGCCTCACTAAGTAGCTGAGGCTGGCTGTGAATCTGGGTCCTCCAGTCTCAGCCTCCCAAGTACTGGGATTACAAGCGTGCGTCATCACACCCGGCTTTTTTTTTTTTTTTTTTTTTTTTAAATAAATAGAAGCCACATCACTTCATTTGTTACCATGAATAATAAATGAAGCAATAATTCAAGTAGACACCAGAAAGCTTTTTCATCACAAAATAACAGAAAGAGCCGGGCGTGGTGGCGCACGCTTGTAATCCCAGCATTCGGGAGGCTGAGACCAGAGGATCCGGGTTCGCGGCCAGCCTCAGCTACCTAGTGAGACACTCCGCAACTTAGTGAGACTCGGTTTCAAAATAAAGAATTAAAAAAAATAGGGCTGGGGGTGGAGCTCGGAGGTAGAATGCCCCTGAGTTCAATCCCCAGTACCGCGAAAAAAAAAAAAAAAACAGAAAGGATAAGCACCGTCACTGCCCAAGCCTTTGGTTAACTTTTGCTTCTGATCTCTGTTCTTTCATCCTCATCAGCCTGCTGCCTCCAGAATGGACTCGGCCTTCAGATTTTATACGGGTCAGGATTCTAGTCTTTCAGCCTGCCTTAATAACATAGTGGAGGTCCCTAACTCAGCTGAAGAGCCTGGACAAGTCTTCTTTGGTTTTGGTTTTGTCCCAAGGCTCATGAATATTTCCCTTAAAGAGCTGCAGGCGAATGATGTAGGAAGGGCAGAGGCATGAGATGGACACCAGCCGAAGGGCAAAGAGGATGGCTCCTATAGCACTAACGGACAGCAGGCCTCCAAAGGCTGAGAACGCAAAGAGCAGCGTGACCCCATGTAGCTGCGGGGAGTACAGGCCTTCAGTTGCTTTTGCAACATGGGCCTCCAGAATGTGAAAGTGTGAAGGGACCGCCAGGCAGACCAAAGCAAAGATGACCATGTTCAAGGACAGTGTGCTGGACACAATGGCAGCATTGGCACCATAGTCGAAGAAGATGAGGTGGCCTAACAGCATGAAGACCGACGGGGCATAGATGGTGTCGGTGCTAACAGACTCTGTCGGTATCTTCAGCACTGATGAAAAACTGCATGTAGACTTTACACTAGAAAAACAAATAACCCAGTCAAGAAATGGGCAACTCAGCCAGGTGTGGTGGCGCACGCTTGTAATCCCAGCATTCGGGAGGCTGAGACCGGAGGATCCAGGTTTATGGCCAGCCTCAGCTGCTTAGTGAGGCCCTCTGCAACTTAGTGAGACCCTGTTTCAAAATAAAGGATAAAAAAAATTAGGGCTGGGGCTGTAGCTCGGAGGTAGAATGCCCACAGGTTCCATCCCTTGTACTGCAAAAAAACAAACAAAACAAAAAAAGAAATGGGCAACTAAATTAAATAGACACTTCACAAAAGAAGAGATACAGATGGCTAATAGATGCATGAAAAATGTTCAACATCATTGGGAGATTCAAATCAAAACTACACTGAGATTCCATCTAATCCCAATCAGAATAGCAACCATTAAGAACTCAAATAACAATAAATATTGGTGAGGATGTGGGGAAATAGGCACTCTTCTACACTGTTGGTGGCATTGCAGACTAGTTCAGCCACTATGGAGATTCCTTAGAAAACTGGGAATGGATCCACCATATGATCCAGCTATACCACTCCTGGGTATCCTTCCAAAGAGATTAAAACCAGAGAACTACAGTAGTCTATGCATACCCATGTTCATAGCAGCATAATTCACAATAGCCAAATTATGGAATCAACCCAGGTATCCATCAACAGATGAATGGATCACAAAACTATGGGAAATACACACAATGGAATTCTACTCAGCAATAAAGAAGAATAAAATAATGTCATTTGCAAGAAAATGGAAGGACCTGGAGAATATTATGTTAAGTGAGATTAGCCAGTCACAGAAAGTGAAGGGACATATGTTTTCTCTAATTTGGGAGTAACTGGGATATCAGAGGGACTCCAGATAATGGAGGAGTCCTTAGTAGAGCCAGGGATGTGGTCTAAGGGAAGGGAGGGGGAAGACTGAGGTTCATTATTGGAAATAATGTGTGTACATATGTGAAAATCTCAATATCAGTCTCAGTCCTCTGTATGGGAAGTGGGGAGATGGGGAGGTGTGGAGAGGGGGGCACCAAGTGCTTGTGCATGTATGTCAATGTCAACATGATTTACATTATGATGTGAGACGATAATGCACCCATAAAAGCACATTAAAAAAAAAGATTGTTCCATTAAGCCTATTAATGTGGTGAATTAAAAAATAAATAAAAGCTGCATGTAAAAGTAATGAAGATGAGGGCACTTTTCAGGTCGACCCACCACGTACACCCACTCTTCTGCCCTTCACCTCTGTCAGTGAGATTGAACAACGCATAACCAACCAATGACAATGCCAGGCCAGTCCTGAAAAGCCAGGGAGGGGCCAGAAGACCTTCATCCATGTACCACCAGATAACCACAAAAACAGACTCTGCATGCTGGACTCAAATACCACAGCCTAGGACTGGTGTTTCCGGGCACAGATGTTTTTCTGGAGCTCTTCCAGGAACCGAGGTCCACATAGTTATCAGGGAAGGGCTGCCGCTCATATAAGACTTTCTGCCACTTGGCTTTCTTGGTATTGGTTGCAGGTTGATCACATATTATCTTTTCTCTTACACTCAGGCCAGTTCAATATCTCTCAAAGAAGTCCATGTAGTTCTCCTTCTTTATGAAGTTTTGAAGTAAGACCTCTCTAAATTCCATGCTGGTATTCCCTGGACCTTTCCTTGTTTTCAAAGGCAGCAATCTGGGCTAGGTCTACAACAGATGAGCTTGTTTTCTGTGGCAGGACAATACAGCCAAATGCCTTATTTCCTCCATGGAGATCATGGTAGGTTTTGCTTCACGCGCTGGACACCTGAGGAGCCGCCCTCCCTGCAGCAGGGACCTGGCTGGGGTACCGCTGGGCTGATGCTAGGGCTGGAGGTCCACGCAGCCTGGACGTTTGCCAGGTCCCCAGGTCACCTGGCTTTCCTTCCAGGCCTCCTCCACCCGCTGCTGCCGTCCCTGCCTCCGGTCAGAGTGGATGGCAGAGGAGAAGAAGGCCCAGAGTTCAGAAGTTCTGAAGCATTTTCTTCTTATTCATAGAATAATGGAATTTTTTTTTTTCTTCTTTTTTTTGTGGTACTGGGGATTGAACTCAGGGGCGTTCTACCTCTGAGCTACATCCCCAGCCCTATTTTTTTTTTTTTTTTTTTTCGGTACTGGGGATTGAACTCGGGGGCATTCTACCTCTGAGCTACAACCCCAGCCCTATTTTTTAGTCTTTATTTTGAAACCGGGTCTCACTAAGTTGCGGAGTGCCTCACTAGGTAGCTGAGGCTGACTGCGAACCTGGATCCTCCAGTCTCAGCCTCCCAAATGCTGGGATTACAAGCGTGCGCCACCACGCCCGGCCCTATTTTTAATTCTTTATTTTGAAACAGGATCTCACTAAGTTGCAGGGTGCCTCATTAGGTAGCTGAGGCTGGCTGCGAACCTGGATCCTCTGGTCTCAGCCTCTCAAATGCTGGGATTACAAGTGTACGCCACCACACCCGGAATTATGGAGTTTCTTGATGATATATTCTATATTAGGTATACTGTATTAGCCTTTTTTGTGTGTATGCAGTATAGGGATTAACACAGGGGCAGTATACCACTGAGCTACTCCCCCACCCCCTTTTATTTTTTATTTTGAGACAGAATCTTGCTAAGTTGCCCAGGCTGACCTTGAACTTGCTATCTTCCTTCCTCAGCCTCCTAAATTGCTAAGATTACAGGTGTGTGCCACTGCACTGGGCTATATTGTCTTTTTTTTTTTTTTTTTCTTTTTGGTACTGGGGATTGAACCCAGGGGCATTCTACCTCCGAGCTATACTCCCAGCCCTATTTTGTATTCTTTATTTTGAAACCGAGTCTCACTAAGTTGTGGAGTGCCTCACTAGGTAGCTGAGGCTGGCCTTGAACCCGGATCCTCCAGTCTCAGCCTCCCAAATGCTGGGATTACAAGCGTGCACCACCACGCCCGGCTTCTACTTAGTCTTTTGGATAATCTCCCTTTTTCTCTTTCTCGTGCTTGCTGCAAGATGCTGTTAGAGTGCTGAGTGTCCTTCAGTGATTTTCTGATAGTGGTAAAGTGTATCTTGGAATCCTGTACTGGTCAATGGTCTTCACAGGTATTTGCTTCTTTAATTGTCTTAGTCCACTTGGTGATACTCTAGGAGAATACCTGAGACTGCCCAATTTATAAAGAACGGAGATTTATTTCTTGTAATTCTGGAGGTCAGGAAGTCTCATATCAAAGGGTCAGAATCTGCCCAGGGCCTTTTAGCTGTGTAATCCCATGATCCCACGGCAGAAGGGCAAAGACAGGGCAAGAGAGCACAAGAGAAGGCTGCATGCACTTTTATAACAAGCCACTCTTGCTGGAGTGAGCCTGCTCCTGTGATGATGGCAGTCCATTCATGAGGGCTCACCTATGAAAAGCCCACCTCTCTGTGCTGCTGCATTGGGGATTCAGCTTCCAACACATGAACTTTGGGGGACACAGCTCAGTGCTAGCACGAGTCTTGTCTTGAACCATTTTTGCTTAGATGGAGCTGGGTTTGCTGACCTGTAGGAGTGATATTTTCAGAGCTTACAGAACTTCTGGAACCTCTCTATGTATGGAGGCCAAGAGCAGGATTGCCTCAAGCTCAGTCACTCTGGTAAGGCTCTTGTTCCTCCTCGCAACTGTATGTCTCAGGACCATCCACCATGATGGTCTATAATGATGGTGTTTCATGTGTGGAGATAGGCAAAAACCCACCCTCCCTTTTCCCTTTTCCCTTCTTTACCCACTAGCAGTAAAACGGATGAGATTTCTATTTTCTCCTAATGTTTGGAAGGTGTTTTATTTCACAGCCCTTTCCAAAGTAGTGTTGTGGAGCCATAATGGCAAATAGGGTATGGGGAGAGAGATTTGTCATTAAAAGAAAATCTAAAAATACCCCAATTATATTAACTAATCATTATATAGCAAGAGAAATTCTGTCATCTCTTTTAAAAATTATTTTAGCACTTCTTATTTTTTCCATCTTTAGTAATATACTTTTTCAACTCTGAAATGTGAAATGTAATCTCAAAATGAGATTTGAAATTAGTAAGCTGTTAGTAAAGAGTTATTTTTATACTCTTAAGGCATTTCCAGAGCTGGGCTGGGATATGCAGATTCCATATAGCTGCTTTTCATTTGGGAGCACTTGGATTATATCCAGTTCTTGGAAAGATGGATTATGTGAATTTATGCATGTTAAGAGTATATCAAAATGTGTTATCAAGGAATCCCTTTTGATAGTGTTCTAGCACTTTAGGACTAACTACTCCAAGTACCATATTTTATTAATTCTTTTAATATTACTTTCAGGTATCATAAACTATGGTGCATTTTGGTATCATTAAGTTTGGTGCACTTTGGGGTAATTACATTTTGTATGGAAACTGTGGTAGATTAAAATTCTTCTTAATTTTCTTTCTCTGAAAACATAGAGTGGTATATAGTTTCTCTTGTCTTTCTAGTTGAAGTGAGTGATAGTTATGCTCTGCTGTGCTTAAAGTTTTAACCTAAAGTTTTATATTTTATATGAATGTTTTATTTGTGGAACTAAAAAAAGACATAACTAAAATATTGTATTATTTTAAACAATGGACATTTGTTGATTACCTGCTATATACCAGAAATTATTCTAGACCAAGAGTCAGCAACTTTTCTCTAAAGGGCTCAAAAGTAAATATTTAGGCATTCTGGGCCAGATGGTCTGTGTCACAAGCACTCAACCTTGTAGCACTAAAGTAGCCACAGACAACATGTAAACAGACAAGTGTGGCTGTATTCCAATCAACATTATTTACAGAAACAGGCAGTGGGCAAGATTTGACGGATGGTCTGTAGTTTGTGGACTTGTACTTTAGGCACTAGGTATCAATGGGGATCAGGACATGCTACCCCCAAATGTGGCACCTTGGCATTTGAAAAAATATCAGAAATAGAATGGTCACTCTAGTCTTCCCTCAATCCTCTTCACTTGAAGCAGGCCATAAGACCTAGGAAAGATGATCGGACCTTCTCCTGAAGCAGGTCATAAGACCCTCATGGGACAGGTATCCTCCCATAACACGAAGAGTGGGACATCCTTATCTCTGAAAACAGAGGGACACAGAAAGGAATCCGAACAAAAAGTCCCGGTAAGTCTCCCCTAGCTTTTTTATTTTTTGGTATTGGGGATCAAACCCAGAGGCATTCTATTTCTTTCTTTCTTTTTTTTTTGGTGAAAAGCCCATTAGTTTATTCATGTTGACAACCATTTTTAAGACTTTAATATGTATTTAAAAAGAATCAACGTCTCCCAAAATATAGCTGTAAAATATTTTCTTGTTTGTCCTAGGGTGCAATTTCAAAGCTAAGTATCCAGTATGTAGTAAATTTATATATTTTTATTGTTTTATTACATTTCTACATCACAGTGAGCTTCAATGTGATAAAAACACACGTGCACAGAGCTTTTAGTGTATTTCCCTTCACATCCCACCCTTCCTCCTCTCCTCCCTCTACACACACACACTAGTAGTCACATCTTCACATATAACCATATTATTAGCTTTTTGCTTCTTCAGTCTTCTTTCTTTTCCTCCCTATCTCCCTCTTCTTTTTTTTTTTTTTCGGTACTGGGGATTGAACTCAGTGGCATTCTACCTCCGAGCTATACCCCCAGCCCTATTTTTTATTCTTTATTTTGAAACCGAGTCTCACTTAGTTGTGGAGTGCCTCACTAGGTAGCTGAGGCTGGCCTCGAACCCGGATCCTCCGGTCTCAGCCTCCCGAATGCTGGGATTACAAGTGTGGGCCACCACGCCCGGCTTCCTCCCTATCTCCCTCTTCTAATCCCCTTCCCCTACTCTATAGGTCTCACTCTACATTATTTAAAGTCCCTTATGTTTTCTATTTTCTCTCTAATTTCCACAAATGAGAGAAAACATACAACCCTTGATGTTTTGGTACTGGCTGGTCTCACTAGCATCACATTCTCTAATTCCATCCATTTCCTTGCAGTAAATGTAGTATGGGCTCATAGGTCACTTGACTCCTTGGAAAACATAGGAGCAAAAATTCCCTTGAGCATTGTTCTCATTGGTCATCAGTTACTTGATCAGTCTCCAACTTTGTGGGATACTGCAATATTTTCTCCTCAGGCATTCTCCAGGAGAAATGAGTTCATAATGAGAAAATATGGGTTTAAGAATCACTTTTTCCACTGACTAGCTGTTGTAGTGTGGATAAGTCTAGGGACCTCTCAATGTTTACACCCTCACTCAGAAAGTGGTGCTAATAAGTCTTGCTCTTATTATCTTTCAGCATTCTTCCAAGATAAAATAAGGAAATATTTACAATTTTTTTTGTGTGTGTGTGGTACTAGAGGTTGAACCCAGGGACATTCTACCTCTTAGGTAAACCTTCAGCCATATTTATTTTTTGTTTTGAAAAACGGTCTTGCTAGATTGCTGAAAGTCTTGCTATATTGCTGAGGTTGTCCTTGAACTTGTGATCCTTCTATCTCAGCCTCCCAAGTACTAGAATTACAGGCATGTGCCACCACACCTGGCTTACAAATGTTCTTTAAAAGAAAGCAAAGAAGAAAAAAATGAAAGGTCTGGACACATGTTAGTTATCACATTTAATACTGTTATCATCTATTACTGTGACTACAAAAAAGAAGATAAAATATATTGTTCAAAATGTTGACTACTGTCTAATGCGTGTCCATTATATAAAAGATCTATATATTTAGTGTTTGAAGCATTGCTTGTCTCCCTAATGAATACAGGGTGCCTGCTATATGCCAACCAACCAAGGATATGTGACTACAAATAAGACAGGAAACAAAAATATAATATTAATCATTTTACAGAGGAGGAAACCAAGACTCAGGTTAAAAAATAGGCATAACATTACTGCAATGAATCCTTTTCATCTATAAATTTTTTTTTGGCTAGTGAGGGCCTCATGAAATCAAGGACTTTGTCTATTGTGTTCAGCCTAATGGCATGTCACCCATTGCCAGGTAAAGAGTAGACAATCAATGAACATTAGGTAAGTAAATGAGTAAAGGAATAATGAGTGACTGAATGACTAAGAGGTTAGAATAGAAATAAGGCAAAAGAAACTAGACTAGTGTTGATAGGCATTCTATTTCTGAGCTATACCCCTAGCCTTATTTTATTTTTATTTGGAAACAGGGTCTCACTAGGTTGATGAGAGTCTCACTATTTGTTGACTCTGTCCTTGGAACTGTGATCCTCCTGTCTCAGCCTCCCAAGAACTGGGATTACAGATGTGCACCACCATATCCAGTTTCCTCTCAAACCTAGCATAAACATACTCAGCTTTACTTGATTATGTTTTCATTTCCTTATGAGGACTCCCATGTCATCTAACGCCTATACTAAATGCTTGTGTATATTTTTCTCTTATTAATCTATATTTTGTTACAGGGGCCTTAGTCACGAACCAAGGATGAGTAAGGAAAAGATCTTTTCTTTCCCTATAGAATTCAGTAGTAAGAAAACAAACAAGCATCCTTACTTTAACGGACCTTACATTCCAGTGGTAAATAAAATAATGTGTAAGTTGAAGGAGGAGGTTCTAGGTACTTGTATTGGAAGGAGAGTGGGTTAAAATATTAACATTGAAGCCTGGTGTGGTGGTGCACACTTGTAATCCCAGTACTTGGGAGGCTGAGACAGGAGGATTGCAGGTTCAAAGCCAGCCTTGGCTACATAACCAGGCTCTCAGAAACCTAGTGAGACCGTGTTTCCAAATAAAGAAATAAAATCAGGCTGAGAGCATAGCTTGGAGATAGAATGCCTCTAGGTTCAATATCCCCAGTACCAAGAAAAAAAAATAGGATATTAACATTAGATTCTTTTAAATTATGTATGCATGGTAGTATTTCAAAGATAACAACTAAATAATAGAAATATGGAATCAAGAAAACAAACAAAAACTATTTAATTCATTAAAAGTAATATTTGGAGCTGGGCGTGGTGGTGCATGATTGTAATCCCAGTACTTGGGAGGCTGACACTGGAGGATCTGGATTCAAGGCCAGCCTCAGCTACATAGTGAGGCTCTCCTCAACTTAGTAAGACCCTATTTCAAAATAAAGAATAAAAAATAGGGCTAGGGGTGTAGATTGGAGATAGAATGCCCCTGGGTTCAATCCCCAGTACTACAAACAAACAAACAAAAAGTGATTTTTGGATGAGCAATAAGTTCAATGGGTCCCTTAGATATTCTACCAAATGCTATTTTTATTCAACACATAAATTCAGCTGTGGATAGATGTTAATGTTTGAAAAACTAGTAACCTTGACTTTTCCAGAATAATTTGAGTCTAAACAAGGAAATGAACAATAAAGATTGTATTTGTTTCACTGCAAAGATGCTGCGAAGACTAAAATATGATAATCAGAATAGTTAGAGGCCTGGATTGCATATATTATAAAATGTCAGATATTAAATATGGATATATAACTGTGGGGAATATTTCTAAAACCAAAATCTGCATATGAAAGACTTGTATCAATATATTCCAAACACTAGATACAGGTGTGCTTAATTTGTAAACATATGCTTATTAAATGTATATTTACACATTAAACACATTAATATATAAAAATTTATACATCCATTTACTATATATTTATTAAATATATTTAATTTAAGTTTTATTTTTGCGGTACTGGGGGTTGAACTCAGGGGCATTCTACCTCTGAGCTATACCCCCAGCCCTATTTTTTTATTCTTTATTTTGAAACAGGGTCTCACTAAGTTGCGGAGGGCCTCACTAGGTAGCTGAGGCTGGCTGCACCACCATGCCCCGCTTAATTTAATAAATGTATTAAATTGCTACATGAGTTATGTAGTAAAGATATCTGTAGAATTTGGGGAGGACTTACACTTTGCTGCAGTGCAAGTCTATTAAACTTTTAAATTGACATTATAGCATAAAATAGAATTAAAAAAACATGGATACTTTTAAGTTTTCATTCTTTTGTTTTTACAATATTTCACAGAGAAAAATAATGCTAGAGATAATTTTCTGCATTGGCTTTGCCTCTGACACAGGCGAGAGGGGTGCACTCCTGGCAGAAGCAGGGTGCAGGAGCTTGATCAGTTATCAACAGAGCTGCTCACAGGAGAGTGCATTGCACTGACCATTAAGCTATTTAAATAGATACGCAGAACTCTTATGGTTGATGAAATAAACTGAAAGTCTTGTATTTAAAGAATTATAGCGTGCATGAGGAATAATGAAGTCATAGTAATGTAGAAAAACCTTGTTGACATTTTATGCTTTCAAAATAAAATGAGATCTGAAGCTCCTTTAGTTAAAAATTTAAAGTGAATTTAGTCACAATTCTGACATTATGCCTCTCTATCCTTAAGAAATTCTCTAAAAGAATTTATTATCTACTTCTGCAAAATGTCAATAATATCGTTTACCTTTTTTTTCCCCCAGAGGTGTAGTGAGGATTAATTCTTTGAAAATGGAAAAATGTTATCTGCAAAAGTGTTGTATCTCGTCACTAGAAAAAAAATGCCTTTTCACTCTATCACCACTGAGATGGTTATCATTGATCTTAAAATGTATTGATCATGCCCCTCATTGCACAATTAAAGTGCAGATCTTACTTGACTGTGAGCAAGAGAAACTTGAAAATATATAGAAACTTAAAAAATATAGAAGTGTGGAAATTTGGATGTGAAATAATTATTTATAATCATGCTTTTAAAAATCAATGCTCTCTAATCATCAGAGTGAAGAAAAGTGTTGAAGATCATGATTTTTACAGTTATTTATCCTTTCCAATGAGCAAATCAAGCATATCTTTTTGTGTGTGTGTGTGGGGAGGGGCTTCTGGGCTTTGCCCATGTTAGGCGAGTACTCTACCACTGAGCCATACCTCCAACCTGCCCCTGCCTTTTGTTAAGTGTATTACCTCTAATAAACCTTGAACCACATAGTTCTTTTGAAAAGGGATCTGTACAATCTGAACAATACAATTGCTATGTATTTTAAAATTTAAATATGTTCGTTTTCTTTTCTTTCTTTTTTTTTTTGCGGTACTGGGGATGGAACTCAAGGGCATTCTACCTCTGAGCTACATCCCCATCCCTAATTTTTATTCTTTATTTTGAAACAAGGTCTCACTAAGTTGTGGAGGGCCTCACTAAGTAGCTGAGGCTGGCTGTGAACCCGGATCCTCCAGTCTCAGCCTCCTAAGTACTGGTATTACAAGCATGCGCCACCATGCCTGGCTAATATGTTTGTTTTAAATTAATTGGTATTTGACTAGTCATTATATAGTAGGCACAGTGAAGAGTCCAAAAGAATTAAGAGACTTAAAAAGGCCAGGTATAGTGGCACACACTAGTAATTCCAGAATAAAAAATAAGACTGGAGGTGTAGCTTGGAGGTAGAATGCCCCTGGGTTCAATCCCCAGTACTGCAAAAAAAGAAAAAAAAGATAGACTTAACAAAGACAGAATCTAAGTCCTTTGAGAACAGGACTGTTTATATTCGTATGTCTGGTACCTAGCACAGGGTCTGGCACCAGTAGACGTTTACTGAAGGTTATTTGAATGAAAAGGTGAATGAGAAGGACCTGATAGTTACCTTCAAGAAATTATATAATTAGATGAGTATACAGAAAACCAGACTGAAGAATTGGCAATAATTATGTGCTAAATAATGAGAATTAGAGGTATTAGAATTTGGAGGAAACATTAAAATAAAATGTAAGCATGGTATTTGGAATATTATAGTGGCAGAGTCAGGTGATGTCTCGAGACATGAACAAGCCCTCGAGGATTGGGAGAATTTGGGTGTGAATCTGGGAGGCCTCAGAGGTAAGGAGACCATTGTGACGAACATGGGGGTGCGAAAATATGTGCATGGGCCAATGAGAAAAATGACCTCATTGGAAAATGTTAAACTATAATAAAGTTGGATCGGTAGGTGTATTTAGGCAGAGGAGTTCAGATTCCCAAATGGCAGTTTTGCCATTCACCACCAAAGCTGATTTGCCGAGTGCTCCCAGCCGCATCCATCTGCCAGAAGCCTGCCTGGCACGGTGCCTCCCTGCTGTTTGCTCAGATGGCTTGACAGATGCATAGGTGGTAAGAAACGGTGCTGTTGATGTCAGTAAAGCTACCCTCAGTGAAAGTTAGCAAATCAGCATGACTTCAAGCTTGAGAGCTGATGATTTGTGGTGATATTAAATATAAAAATGTAGCTTCGAAGGGTGTGGGCTATGCTGGGCTTGCTTATTATTCAGAGGCTCCCATTGTGGTCTGACACTGGGCTAGAAGGTCTCTCGGCTCACCTTACCTACTTCCTCAACACCCTGAGATGGCAGAATCAATTGATTATTCCCGTGTTCAAATAGATACCTTTAGAGAAGGGTAATGCTCTGCTTACCACAAAGGCAGTGCTCAGTCTTTCCCTAGGACCAGGGTTTAGGAGAGAGGTGGACAGAGGGCGGCAATCACCGAGTGCCTGGCGTAGTAGGACGACAGTAAGGAGCACCACAGGGTGAGGGGCACGGGCAGAGAAGGCGCTGGAAGAACCAGTTGCAAACTGTATTCATAGCACAGCTTTGGTCAGAGCTTCACCTGGAGATGATTGCAGATTGGCTTAATATTATCGTGGATGCTTGCTTGTAGTGTATTAGTCAGGGTTGTGTTTAGTGATTGGATAGAACTATGCCCTGTGGACTATGAGAACTCAGTTCTCATTCTGCCTACTTTTTTCTTTTTCTTTTCCTTGTGTGTGTGTGTGTGTGTGTGTGTGTGTGTGTGTGTGTGTGTGTGTGTGTGTCATTGGGTATTGAACCCAGGGTCATTTTTTTTTTTTTTTTTTGCGGTACTGGGGATTGAACTCAGGGGCATTCTACCTCCGAGCTACACCCCCAGCCCTATTTTTTATTCTTTATTTTGAAACCGAGTCTCACTAAGTTGCGGAGTGCCTCACTAGGTAGCTGAGGCTGGCCGCGAACCCGGATCCTCCGGTCTCAGCCTCCCGAATGCTGGGATTATAAGCG